>JAVKPL010002709.1:0-103531 GCA_032173675.1 Gastrolobium villosum | reverse complement strand
GATAAAAGAAAGATCTACAAGTTTTATGAAGAACACAAGATCCAAACCAATCATCTTAGATACGAAATGACTTGATAAATATGTTTTGAAGTTATAAAATATGTCAAGGATCTTTTCCTTGGATTTTTCAAATTTCTTTCAAGTATATAAAGATTATGATTATGCAATTAAAAAACACGTTTACTTTGATAAAAACTTTGTGCTCATGCAATGCAATCTTTCATATATCCTCACATATATTCTAAGTCATAAAGATATATTCTAAATATGATTTTAGACTTAGCTTCATGTCTTGTGTCTTGGATCCTTACTTGAACTTGATGTGTTGACTTGTTGAATATGACAATGTTTGACACTTTGTTGATTTTGATCATTTTTCACCATGGTTATGATATTGAGATTCTCTTAGATGTTGTCCATGGTTAGTTATCTTTGATCTTGGTGTTGCTATTTTAATTATCCCTTTTGCTCTTGATCCAATGATTTGTCACTTTGATATGACATTACTCTTCTTGTGTGGCTACATCATACATCTTCAATATCCACATATGGTTGATGCGTTTTGCTCTTGATCAAAGCTCTTCTCTTTTTGTTGTTGTCATTTTGTTATCATCAAAACATACCTTGTATCTACAGTATTCTCCTAATATAAGAGAGTGATATTATTCTCTCCATGCATTTTAAAGAGATCGTAATTTCTTCCATGTAGTGAAAATCGTCTATACTCTTGCCTATTTTTTTCCAATTGGTTTTTTCACGTAAATCTTGTGTCACTTAATTTGCATATTTGTTAATATATTAAGAGGTGGAACTAAGATAAAGTTAATTACATCGTTGGTATCTAAAAAGGGATTGAAAGGTATTATCTTAAATTTAGTGATTATTTAATTAGTTATCATTAAATAGCACAGAGAGACTATCACTAGATTTTAATACATGCTATTGGTTGCAATAAAAATTTCACAACTTTTACCTATACCTTTTAATACATGCAAAAAATAATAACAATAATAATGAGATAAACATTAGATAACCAGAAAAAAAAGTTACTTAAGATGTTTGAAAACATAACTAGTTTTAGATATTCTTAAAATTTATAAATTCTATAAAAAAAATTAAATTATCTTAAATGATCATTTATTTAATACTTAATTTTGGCCCCTGCACCTGCAATTAATACTAGTTTCTAGGATTTGTATGTTCTCGTCACCTGATATATTTTGGGAAATCAATCTTTTTATTTTAGAAATTAGTCTTTTACCTTTCAAGTAAGAAGATTATCTGGAAAAAAAGATTACGAAATCTGCCAACTAAGGTAAAATTAATGTGTTTGATAAACGTTGGCATAATACTAATTAATATCTTAAACTGACATCTCTTATGGCCCATTGATACCTTTTAAGATCAATACAGATAAAAGAAACATGAAAAGCATAAGAATGGTGGCATTATAAGTAATAAAAATCATTGTAGGAATATGATGGTCCTCAAAAGTTGAGATCCATTGATGGTTTGGATGCTCCTGAAATCCAAATTTTTGATGTGTAACTTGCACTTTTCTTCCATTATCTCTACACGGAGCAGATATTTGTTATATTGGGCTGGAGCAATACGTAATATGAGAATTAAGGCAGTACGACAGCAATTTGATTTAGTTCATTCTTTTATGTATTTAATGGATCGAATTGTTCTTGTAGGAACCTTGAAGCCCAACCAAAGAAAGCCCAATTCAAGGTAAAAAATGCAGCATCAAAAGGAGACAGGAAAGCACGCTACAGTACAAGCGCAATAAAAGCAGCCAATCGAGTGCCTCCACGTCAGTGTTAGCAGAGAATATGGGAGCAACACCCTCACTGTGCGAATTTCATGCAAAAGGAATGAAAGGAGTGAGGGGACCACAACTGCTATAGGGCTGATTTGGCAAGGAGCAGTACTGTGATTGGAGAGGATTTGAGGAAAGCTGGGCCGTAGATTCATGGAGCGGCTGAGATTGCAAGCAATGACCTAAATTAAAAAGAAAGGAGAGCTAAACCATGGGGGATCATCTTCATCTTCAACCTGAAGTTTTAGAATTTTCTGTGTAGTTTTTTCATTTTTTTCTGTGGTTGCAGTTATGCTCCTTATGAGCTAATCCTCTTACGTAGGTTGAAGTAACTCTCTTTGTCTTAGGATGAATTTGTAATGAAACCATCTTTTTCTTAATGAATTATGAGATGTTTCTTGTTTTAATGTTCTGATTTCCGAATACCCTTTGGTTAGCAAACTCATCCCAAGTCCACTTGGTCGATGAAACCTTCACAAAGTAGTGTGGAGCGAAATTAGAAGTTTTAGGATATTTTTCTCTAAGTCAGAGGAATATCCAGAAAGGGGAGCACTGTCATGTGTAAATCACTTTTGCTAGTGATCCCTTCGGCCATGCTCTTCTGAGAAGGCAAACATGATCTCCTTGAGTTTAAAATTCAATAAACTTCAAGAGTGATTTGGAGCAAAAGGCCTTGACTCCAGGTTATATTGGATAAACCGTAACGGAGACAGGAGCATAGTTCAATTCAGAAAACGTGTAACGTTGCAGGTTCAACCAAGGGGGTGAAAATACCAAACCTGAAAACCTACTTTCTTACTTTTTGTTTACCTTTCTTAAAGTTATTGATATTCTGAAAACTAAATCCAAGAAAAACAATTGTTCTAAGTGATTCATGGTGACAGTGACCTTTACCTTATTGCTCTCAAACTTGATGGTCTTTACTGTTTAACGTGATTTTAATGTTAGTGTTATTCAATGAAGGTTAAGAATGACTCCCTCAGCTACTTAGATTGGTTAACTCTCTTTAACTAGCTAGTAGAAAGTGCTATTTGGAGAGTTCCAACCTAGAACATTTGTTCTATCGCTCTTCATTTTGTTTATTTTTTAATTGTTTCCTTTTTTACGCAACTTTTACATGTGTTCCATAAGGACGATAATCTGAGGCTTTTGAAAACCCTATATTGCTTGACGTGTGCGCTTACACATCTTGGGTAGAGTTGCTCCTCATTTGATTAATTGCTCCTCGTAGTAAATTTGCTCCTTGCACGCTTTTGCTCTCGTAAATTCCCAGAGCACCTCTCGGCCCAAGAAGCAGAATACAAATAATGTGAAGTATGAACTAATTCATGCTAGATCTTTGCTTATTAAAGCACATACACCATATTAAGGATAATTTGCACAACAATATACTAATAACAGGGCATCCATGGCTCAATGTCTCAGAAGTTCAAATCCTGCCTTTACATTACACATCTTGATCAGTGTTCTGTTTATGATTCTATTCCGCTATAGGAGAATTAGGTTGTGAAAAGAAACTAGAACTAGAGTTCGATATTTAATGTATTAACAGAAAGGAACCAACACAAATTTATTTGTATTTGAAATGAAGGAACCAGCACAACTTGTTATGCTCAGACATGGATCCTGAAGTGATGAATTTGTATATTCTCCACATCACGTTTCTTGAAATCACTACGATTTCTGTTAGCATAGAACTTACCAAAGTTGTATTCTCTATACCTTGCAGGATTTTGCTCATTCACCAGCTCCTCTACAGGCTTCACCATAACATGGTGAGCTGGGAAGAAGAAGAATGGAATGGAAAACCTTTCCTTCTCAGTGTTCACCACCACCCTGTGCTCCACACTCTCATACTTGTCATTGCTCCAAACCTGCAAAAGCACCCAACATTGGCGAGAGCATTTAAATTTATCCAATTGAATCAAATATATTGTTCTCAAATGATGAGTGTTAAGAGAAATATAACCCAAAAGCTTACATAGTATCAAAGTCAACATGACTGAGTGGTCATAGTTCAATTCTCACTTTCTCATTCTATTGATAAAAATAACTAAATATTGTGGAGTTTCTTAACACTAAGTTGTTGATCAGGCCTTTTGCATCATTCACCCTTCAAGCCCAACGGGCTCTCGTTGTGAGGAAACGTGTTAAAAATATATAAAACTATTAATATAATCTAAGAAGTTTAAGCTTTTGGGGTGTGTTATGGACCGAATCCATATCTCAACCACTTATCCAACAAAGAATTAAGGCCTATCCAAACAATATCCTAACTAACAGAGGATCAAGGAAGGAGACTCATATCCCAATAGTGACTCTAAAAAGCTAACAACTTGGAGATATCTAAGGCCCAAACCCATAGAGATAAACATTATAAATAAAGGCTAAATACCCAAGGTACACACTTTTGAACTCGTTCTCTATTGCTGCCAACACTATGCACACACCTTCACATCTTGGCGCGCAGTGATTGGTACATTGGCTTTGAGCCAATACAATATCTCTTTCATAGATATTTCTGAGTGTATACCTATACAGTAAATACTCACGGTCTACCTTTGAATTGAGTAAAGCATTATATATTAACATACCTGAACTACATCCCCCACATTGATGATAAATGCATGTGGGGTGGGTTTAACAGGAATCCATTCACCATCTGATTTTCTCTTAACTTGTAAGCCTCCAACATCATCTTGGGCAAGCACAGTTAAAGCACAGGAATCCTTGTGGTGACCAACACCAAGAGCCAGATCAGGGAATGGACATGGGGGATAGTGATTGAGCCGCACCAAGCTGAGTTGGTTCTTGAAGCAGCCATGGAACTTGTCAGCAACCAAACCCAAGCTCAATGAAATCAGCTCCAACAAGTTGTAAGCTAGCTTTTCCACTTCTCGAGTATACTCCTCCAATGTTTTCCTAATAAAACATTTTCTTCAATCTAGGAATATTTTTCTGTCGAGTTTAATTATTTTGAAATGTGAAGTTTATATTTGATTTTAAGTAACTATTGTTCAAGTAGAAACCAGTTTTATGTCGTGTCATATACATGATTATGTGATAAATAAAGGGCAACATGATGTTATAAAAATTTTACTATGTGCATTTGCAGGGTCTTTTTATAGGGTCAGAACAATTGTGTGGATGCAATCTTACTTTGCATTAAACTACATGTATAAAACCATTAATGTAGCTCCACCCAACAATTTAAATTTTTGGGTTGATTTGATTTGATATCCCGGTCGCCCCCCATTTTCTTTGTGGAATTTCTTAGCATAACTAGGCTGAGTCTGATGCATCATCCACCTTTCGAGCCCAATAAGCTCTGTGAGGGGGCGTGTTAGAAATATATAAAACCAGCCTCACCCAATAGCTTAACCTTTTGGATTGAATTAACCTCACCGAACAACTTGACCTTTTGAGTTGAATTAGCTTCACTCACCCAATAACTTAAACTTTTGGGTTGAATTGGTTCTTTACGGGAAACTCTGACATGGTTACACACCAACCATTGCATAATGAATCGAGATTATGTGATAGAATAAAATGATTTCACATAGTATCAAAAGTAAGTTCTATCTCTAGCTTCTTTAGATCATTTGAAGATTAAGATTACCTAAAATCAGGAGGATATTGGGGCCACTGGTTGGACAGAGTTCTCAGCTCCACATCATGAGGTTCATGAGAAGATGGGACTTGTGTTGTGTTTTCAACAAGAAAATCAAAAACCTCTTTCCAGTCCCTTACGTTCTTGGTATTTTCCCCATCATGGTACCCCATTGCATTAACTTCATCTCGCTTCACTTTCCTCTTCTCCTCTATGCTTTGCTCAAAGAACTTCTTGGCCACAACCTCAATCTTTCTGCTAACTTCAGAGGGAACCCCATGATTGATTACTTGAAAGAAACCCCACTCTTCACTTGCCTTGCCAATCTTTGAGATGAGTTCTTCTATGCTTTCTGAGAGGTCGATGATTGGAATTTCACCAGCTTCCACCACCTTGGCTATTGGACGGTGTTCTGTGGATTGTATGAAAGCTGGATCGATGTCTCCCATGTCTGATTTCCTGCTCCTCGTTTCTTAACACACCTCCAATAGATGGAGTTTTGTAAGCAATTTATTAATCTCAGTTTCAGTTGTCTGAGGAACACAAATTTTTCTTTGCTTCTTGTCTCTTATCATGTGGGTTTAATATTTAAATACATAGAACCTGGACGTGTTTGCAGTTGAATGTGGACAAAATATGGTGGGGCCAACCTAATTCGCATGAAGGACAACTCAGTCCTACATCATCTTTGAAGTGCATACTACGGCTCAACCTTAAAATTTCTCGTGATCAATCACAGAAAGAGATAGATTCTTATTGGATATTCCAAAAAATAAACAATAAATAAATAAATAAAAGATTCGTATGGTACATACTAAGGCTCTTTGACCTAAAAGGGGTTTTTACCCCCTCTAATATACCAATTTGTATTTGATTCTCGGTATTTATATCGTGTCGTGAGAAACCCCAGCGACACTGAGTGTCATCCCCCACCCCTGGCAACACTCACATGATTGTGTCAAGTGACACAATTTCGTTAGTCTAATATTGTAAAACCTCGGAAGGCCACCCATGCGACACTCACATGATTGTGTCAAGTGGCACAATTTCATTAGTCCCATATCGTAAAACCTCGAAAGGCCGTAAATTTTGACTCGAGTATCCAAATTAGATAAAAAAGATTAATTTCATATAAATTTTTGAGATCTACATAATGACACTTCGTTTGACATATTTTATCTTCCATAAATATAGTTCAAATAAATTTGCAACAATAGTTCTATCTGTTAGAGTTGCAGCAAACACCTCTGCAAGACAAAACAAAAAAACAAAAAAAAATTGGAGCAAAAATGAGATGTCATTGCATATATCTCGAAAAATTATGTAAAAAATAAAAAAATAAAAATCTGATTTAAATACTTGAATCAAAAACTAAAACTACGACCTAAAATTTTATGGTAATGGGATTAACAAGATTGTGCCACTTAGCACAATTATGGGAGTGTCTAAGGAGGAGGACTCACAGGAGGAGGGGGCGACACTCAGTGTCGCTGGAGACCCCCACGACACTAAACAACCCATATTAGTAAATATCAGGAATCAAATACTAAATTGGTACATTAAAAATTTAAAAGCCCTTCATTAGTCAAAGAGCCTGGATACTCTGCATGCTCATTACACCACTTAACATATACTATTATTACGTTACTCATCAATTGCCTCTATTTTTTTTTTTTAATAAATTACAAATATCCTCCACAGGAGACAATCTTATTCAGAACGGATCTAAGATTTTAAATCCCTTCCAAAAATAATAATGAGAAGAATCAAATACATACTGTTATCCTTACCTACTCAGCTCTCATACACAATCTGAACTATCATTTAATAATTGCCTTCAACTTTAAATAGTGCATATGATAATTAATATATAATTAAATGATAATAACATAACTAAGAAGTGTGCACATCTAAAATCTCTTCATATATTACTGAGTTATATAAGAAATTAAAGAATAAAAAAGGCTGCAGTGATCAATTAAACAGGACAAATCTGCCCCAGTTCAATCATCAGGGTACGGTCGTAGTAAACTACACATAGTTGAGGAGTATCACTTTTCGAATTAAACCGTGACTATTTACAAATAGAAACATGGGTGTTCAAGCAGCATTCATAGAGGTTGAAAGGACAACGTGAGCTAAAAATTGCATCCCATCCTGGATTTTGCTAATCGCTGTTGTTTGATCATCTCGAAGGTGTTCAGAGAAGGCACTGGCTTTTTCCTGGACTGAAGTCTGGGGAAGAACAGTGTGAGACTCAGCAGCAACACCTTTAATGGCAGCTTGATAGGCCTCAGTTACATCAGATATGCCTGATAAATTCACCAAAAATGCCAAATGATAAACGTGACTCAGTAATTGCTACTTAGTAAGAAAGAAGCAGTACACAGCTAACCTGTAATAAAACTGTTGGAAACTGCTTCCACATATCCTATCATTGTTTGGGCATTTAATCTTATGATCTTAGCTTTTGCAGAAACATCTTCAGGCAACTCTATGTTCGCCTTATTGTCATCGGCTTCTTCATCCTCACTTTTGTTGGCACGAGAAATGATGGATTTGCCCAACATTAGAAGTTGAGACACCGCAAAACAGCACATTTCAGATAGTCTCTACATAGAAAAGCAGCACTTTTTTACTCATTTTTACAACAAACCTCACATGATAATAAAAAGAAAGAATGACTTTTATAAATTATAAAAATAATAAATTTTGCCAGCTTTGTAAAAAATTATGTGATAAAAAAACATACCCTTTTACAAGCCACAGGAGCACAAGTGATAAGAAAAAAACTATAGGGGCATAAGTAATTCTGGAGTAAACCACGGGGGTATTGGTGAACTTTTCCCATTATAAAAATAATAAATTTTGCCAGCAAATTCCAGAATATTTTCGCGTACATGAACTCCCTCAGAATGAAGAGATTCTAATCTTGCAGCAGTTCTCTGAATTATATCATTTGCAGCTAGTCCAGCCAAGGCATTGGTGAAACTGCAAAATGAAATGAGAGGAATCACATCTGACATATAATCTGTAAGAAGGCTTCCTCAGTCTATAGGGATAAATGGTGAATATAATTATGTAATAACCGGCGCAGCACAAAAGATCAGGATCACAAAGTGGGAGGCGTAAAAAAATAGTACTTTTAATAAAGTGATAGACAAAC
This sequence comes from Gastrolobium villosum, assembly GCA_032173675.1. Lineage (NCBI taxonomy): Eukaryota > Viridiplantae > Streptophyta > Magnoliopsida > Fabales > Fabaceae > Gastrolobium > Gastrolobium villosum. Next base: position 94,933 of record JAVKPL010002709.1, on the reverse strand, counting down.
ACTTTCAAAAATTACAGAAGTTACTTGGCTTGCTGTGAGTACATTTTATCTATGCTAACCTGCATCCAAACATTCAAATTATCCACATCATGTAGATTTGTTATACTCAGCTCCACACCCATACAGATAGAACTGTAATATATAGCACATCTCGAATTTATGGCAAAAAAGTTAGGTTAATAGAACATCAATAATTAACATATGGGTTACCCTGCAGCCATTTCAGCAGCCTTGCCAACACTTGAATCATGCAAATTCTTCATCTCATCACCACTGCCCTCGTTTCCTCTCTCTATTGTCTTTCCTTTGTTTGAATCAGCACTGCTTCTATCAATTTCAGTACTCAAATTAAAAATTTGTTGGACCTCTTTAAGCTTCCCATCATATACAGACTTTTGTTCTGCTGATAGCTTTGCTTTTCTTCGGTTAAATAACAAGGCATAATGACTAGACAAAGCCTCCAGTTCCTGAGTATTGCATATGAAATGATTAGTCAAAACCAAAATCTAAAATACCGCAATTTAATATATCATGGTAAGTGTTGAAATTTTAGGGATTTAGGTAGCTAAGGAAAAGAGAAAACAAACTGTTAATAATAGAATATAATATTGATATATGGTGTGTAATGATGTGTTACAAAATAAAATGTACTAACACCTATATTTATACTAATACTAGACTCCCAATCTTAATTAAAATAAGAGAACGACTCATGAAATATAATAAAATATGAAAAAAACTCCTCAGAAATCATCTAAGACACTCTTTTTTATTCTAAGAGATACAATAATATGATATTATAAGATATTTCTAAATATTCTAACAAGGTTACCTCCAACTGCTCTGGACCTCCATAAATGTAAAAGCATCGATCAAATGTCACTTCCTCCAATAATTGATCCTCATCATTTTGTTCCTCACCCTCTTTTTTAGCCTTCTCAACCTCTATTCCAGTTTCACTGATTAATAGGTCCATCGTCTCCTTACCCACATATTCAAGCACTTGCATTCCCTTTGCAGTAAAAGCTTTTCCAGTCTGTTACACAATGAATAGAAATAAGCATGTACGAATGTAATTATTGATTATGAACATCATATGAAGAATGACAGGAATTTTCAAACCTCTAATAGAGACGGTGCATTAGAACCTGCAGCTCCAGGCCCATCATGCTGTACAGATCCTGCAAGGTTTGAAGCTGAATTCTCGAGCCTAAAGAACACACAGACATTATTCAGGTTAATACCAGTTATACACAAAAATTTGTTCCATGACAGGAAGCAACCATGTCCTTTATGACGTTAGTGAAGTATTCTAAGATAAGAGCTAGTTCAGAGACATGTATGGAAAATTAAAGGCAATACAAGATTTCTTTGAATATCAACAGATACTCAGAATAAAATGCAAGAAAGCAGAAAAAGACCATGACTTCAAATAAAAAATGAAAAGCTTTTCTCAGTCAAAAGAAGTCAGATCCAGAAACTAAATATAAACAAGATAGGAAGAAAAGAGAGAAGAAAGATAGAGCATATTTGAATTTTGAAACAACCAAAGGCAGTCGAGAGAATATACTCTCTAGTTGTTTAATGCAGCTATAAAACCGACATAACTATAACAGAATGGGGAAAGCTGAATTATTTAAAAAGGTTTCAGTCATATATCGCTTATGAAGCAGGTATTGCATGTGGTTGGTCGGTACTACTATGACTTTAGGGTGGCAAACTGATGGGCCTATAATAAATAGTCCAAGCCCATTAGTATTTTAGAATTAGTATATATAGAAATTTAGGGGATGTTTCTATTATTCATGTATTCATAAGTGGTTAGTGGGGAAATGAGAAACCTCTAGGGAACTCTTGAGCCTAGGTATTTGGTTTGAGGGGGAGTTGAGGCTTTTCTGGTTTATATTCTGCATTATTAGTGTATGTAAAAGAGGCATGGCCTCCATTATCTCTATAATTTTAGTGTTATTTTTCTGGTTCCATCAATTTGGTATCAAAGCATTTCCGATCTAGGGAGTGTTTCTGGTCCAGATCTATACACACACAGAAAAAGAAAAAAAAGAAAAAAATATCCAAGATCTGATCCAGATCTGATAGGGAAAAAAAGGGGGGGGGGAAAAAAATCGAGCAACAGATCCAGATCTGAAACAATGGTTCCAACATTTTTTGGAGAGGGAGACGATACTTGGGGATGGCAAATTGCTATGGAACAACATTTTCAAGAAAAGCAAATAAATGAAGAAGATGAACAACTAGCAGAAACTCTGCGTGGGCTTAGAGGGTGCGCTCTTTTCTGGTATAGGTGTTGGAATTGTCTTAATCCTAATGCAAAATTGTGGGATTTTACTAGAGCATTTATAAATAAATATCTACCTGAGATTTATTTAGTGGAGGAAGAAACGCAAGACGACGAAGAAGGAGGAGCAGCAGATCTAAGCTCAGAAAAAGAATCCAAAGATGCCAGATCAGAAAATACTAAAGAAGAAGATGAAATCAGCAAAGAAGAAGAAGAAATCAGCGACCAAGTAGAAGATGCAACAAGTGCAAAAAAAGAAGAGGAAATGCATAACAAAGAAGAAGAAGAGAAAGAAGTTGGACAAAGGGCGATCGTGAGAGCAGAATTGTGTCTTCATCCCATGGAAATGTCGTCTTCTGCGCAAAGACGTGCGGGCATTGGGAACGACGATGAAGAAAGCGAGAGAGTGAGAGAGGGGTTGGGAACAACGATGGGGCTTCTGGGCATCGGGAGTGGGATGATTGGGGGCTGAATACACACTCAGCTTTGCATAACAAGGCTACCACCTGTGATGAGAGGCCCAATATTAAAAATAAAGATGAGCATAATGGGCAAGATGGAACAGGCACATGCTCCTCGGCCCAAAACAGAGTAAATAATCGAAATATGGGCCAATTCAACAATCTGGGTCACTCAAACAATTTGGGTCACTCTAATTCTAATGGATTTGGAACAGAAGCCAGCACATTAAACGAACCAAACCCTAGTGGGGGTGGAGGCAATCTTAACTCTAGTAATGGCGGTTGTGGGACCAGATTCAAGCGACTCTCACCGGAGGAGCTAAATGACAAACGCGGAGATGTACGCTTCAAGAGCAATGCTCATTTGTCACCAGATCAAATCTGCCAAAACCAGCACCTCCACATTATTTGGGTGTGTATTGACAAACTTGTGCTTGAAAGGGAGGAGCAAATTTTCAACAGTGAAAGCATGGAAGACAGCAAGACTCTTGTGGGTCTCAGTTCCAACAATTTGTTGAAGTTGAGGGGCGAGTTTCATGGAAAGAAAATAGAATTGAAGCTTCCAATGTGGTCTTGGTGCTTCAAGCAGTGGGATCCTGGTGGATATTTTCTCACATCACCTACTCTCTTCTCACCTTGAGGACAAGGTGAATTTTGAAGGGGGAGTATTGATGGGCCTATAATAAATAGTCCAAGCCCATTAGTATTTTAGAATTAGTACATATAGAAATTTAGGGGATGTTTCTATTATTCATGTACTCAGAAGTGGTTAGTGGGGAAATGAGAAACCTCTAGGGAACTCTTGAGCCTAGGTATTTGGTTTGAGGGGGAGTTGAGGCTTTTCTGGTTTATATTCTGCATTATTAGTGTATGTAAAAGAGGCATGGCCTCCATTATCTCTATAATTTTAGTGTTATTTTTCTGGTTCCATCACAAACATATACTGTGTACACAGCATTATCCATGTTCTTAGTTGCAAAATCAGCTGCAGCTATTTTCAGGTAAGGATACTTACAAGCTTGGGCATAAATGCATATCGTAATACAGGCATTTGAAAATTAGTGAATATTATATGAAAAGTAAGATATATTTAAATATTATCCATCTCAAAATAACAATATGCAAATAAAATATAACTCAATTCACATTTAAGACTCAATATAAAAGGAAAATGAGTAAGGCATTGGCCTCTAATACGGACCAACCAGAAAATTAATCTAACACACAATGGATTATGGAAATGGAACACAGATTTGTATATGGATGTATTTCTATATGTATTACAATATGAAAATGGTAACAACTCAAAGACAATTTAACAAGAAAAGGAACAATTACAAGAACTGGAAATGCTTAACAGTAAAGGATTTTTCTAAATGAATTCTAGAGCCCCTAGTCTCTCCCAAATCACCCTAAGGTGCCCAAGGTTCCAAATGCCCAAAGATATCTTTCCTCACTTCCCTGCTGCTTTTTAACCACTTCACCCTCCCTCCTTGCCATCTCATCCCTTCTAACAGAATTAGAGCCTTCCAACAATCTCACCTCTAGAATATTCCTTTTATTAGCTGAGTCATCCTTCCAAAATAATTCTTTGTGGCAATTCTTATTATAGACCATTAGTGGGGTCCTATCAATACTCCCCCCCCCCCCCCCAAACACTCACCTTGCCCTCAAGGTGAGGTTTAGCCCTCAAGAGCCTTCCACCGGGATCCCATTGCTTGAATTGTAAAGATCCATACAGGCTTGAAGCCTGATAACTTCCACCCGGACCCCATTGCTCATATTTGATTCCCACATATGGCTCTTTGATCAAATATACAGGAACTTGAAGAGCACAATAGAAAAATGCAGACATGATAACATCATGAAATTCAAAGAATGACCCACATTCTTCAATAATCAAGCCTTCGGTTTTAGAGACTCCATCAATTAACCGAAACTTCTGATCATTATTTGAAATTGATGAGCCCACACGTGCTGTCGAAGAACCAGCATGAAATATGACCTCAAATTGGCGACATATACTGGTAACAAAATCATCTTTGGGAACTGAGAGATCTAGCTCTCCATTGACACCAATGACAGACTTTAAAAGAAACTTGAAAATAGACTTCTCAGCCAAACCTTGAGTCTTTGTCTTTACACCCAAATCAAGTTTTTTATCCTTTTTAGATATGCTAGATGATTGATCGACCCCAAAAATCAGCAACGCAAATAGTTGAGTGTATGTACATCCAGCATCAGCAATACATGTTGCCGAAGGTGTTTTTGCTTGCACTTGATCAAAAGATGGAATGAATCCTTTTGATCTTAATGATTGGGCGATCATGGAAGAGGCTGCCAGAAATAGGTAGAGGTTGGGTCAGATCTCTAACATGGGTTAGATTAATACGGAGCGACCCATTTAGTTTAGAGATGAGTACAACTTTGCGTATGCCCGCGGCGCTAATTTGAGCGTCGAAAATGGTGAAGCCGCGGTTGGCGAAAATCAAAATGGTTTTGGCCATGAGTTGCAACAACGGGTAAGGCTCAGAAACCCAATCCGCCCTAATACAAAGACAAATATGTCCATGTTGTTTGGTTGGCCTTGGGCTTCACTTAAGATTTCACAGCATTAGGTGCTTGCGCATGTTTGGGCTTGGGCCCATTTAACAACAATTTTCAGCCAACTCAATAATTCAGCATCTGGACTCGGTGGCTTTTTAGCCCATTTATTACATAAAATAGAAATATTGTCATCAGCATGGGTCAGCTATAAATTGCCATTAACTTGGGTCGGGTTTACACGTTGACCCACTTTCAAATCAGACCTATTATGTTCCTCACCTGCACCATGCGTCGTTCTGTTCATATGACGCTACAGCAACTCTCCCTCCCTCTCACGATGGTATTTGTCCGGTGGCCTTGGCAAAGGGGGTGGATCGACCACTACCGTCGGTGGCAGTGGCCTTGCTGGTTCCCATGCTCTTTTTACCCACCCATGGTCATCTCCTTCTCGGAAGGAGCCTCCTCGTTCGTCTTCTTTTTCGTTGTCTTCCATTGCAACGATACCGGTGTCCTTTTTTTTTTCTTTTTTCGATCTCCCCTTCCATTGACAGTTTCTTTCCCTTTTGTTTTCAGCAACGATTTTTGCTTGGCTGGAATTTATGAACTCCTTGTTTGAGATTTGAGCCATTGTCGCTTGAGAGCTCTTTGAGATTTTCTCTTTCTGTTCATCATACTTTTTATCGGAACACAGTTTGTCTCATCTGATTCTCCTCCATTCTTTTCTCCTTGCATGATCTCGGTCTCCTCCATAACAAATTGTTGCTGCTGTTCTTGAGGCTCAAATTCTGCATCATCTACCAAACAGATTTCAGGTAAATAATTCTCTATTATTGCCTTCTCAAAGTCCCTCCAACTTGCATTAGGATTGAACCATCTCCAGCTTCGATACCAGCTGAAAGCACTCCCTCTAAGCCCTCTCACAGCTTCCTTCAACTTCTCATCTTCATTGATTCTTTCTATCTGGAAAGATTGTTGCAAATAGATCAGTCATCCCCAAGCTTCATCATCTTCTCTGTCTCCATAGAACTTGGGAACTTTGCTTCTTTGTAATTTTTTTCCAAGCGTGGCCATGGTTCACAGAGCTCCCAGATCGGAAGCTCTGATACCAATTGATACGGACCAACCAGAAAATAAATATAACACACAATGGATTATGGAAATGAAACACAGATCTGTATATAGATGTATTTGTATATGTATTACAATATGAAAATGGTAACAACTCAGAGACAATTTAACAAGAAAAGGAACAGTTACAAGAAATGGAAATGCTTAACAGTAAAGGATAATTCTAGAGGAATTCTAGAGCCCCTAGCCTCTCACAAATCACCCTAAGGTGCCCAAGGTTCCAAATGCCCAAAGATATCTTTCCTCACTTCCCTGCTGCCTTTTAACCACTTCACCCTCCCTCCTTGCCACCTCATCCCTTCTAACAGAATTAGAGCCTTCCAACAACCTCACCTCTAGAATATTCCTTTTATTAGCTGAGCCATCCTTCCTAAATAATTCTGTGGCAATTCTTATTATAGACCATTAGTGGGGTCCTATTAGCCTCTCAGCACAATAACAGAGAGAGGAAACTACATCTAAATTCTAAAAATATCCAGGAAGAACCCTGCTCATGGCACATTACAAGGCACACAGTAAAACCCAAACAGAAAGCACTATACTATAGTGGTAGAGCCCACACCCCAGAATAAATATGCCAAAAGAAGTATAGCATGAAGAAGACACAGCCAAGGCATATATACAAATCGAAATCCAAATTACCCAACCAAGAGTAAAGGAGAAAACAGAACCCAAGAAGAGAGTAGAGGAATCAAAAGAAAAGAAGACAAGACAAGACAAGACAGAGAGCAGTTTTAAGTTACATTCCACCTGAATGAAGGACAACAAACCTCTATTAACAAAACCCATACCCAAGAAATGAAAAAAGACAGAACCAATGAAGGAAGAGGAGGGTAGTTTCTTTATTTAGGAAGAACTGGCACAAATATTGGATGGATTGCATCGTTTTTCTCTTAACAATGATGACATAGCTATTTCAGCATAGCCATAGCACAGATGGCAACGTTATCCACATGCTATTTCAAAATGCCTGACTAAGCATCTAGAAAAGCACAAGAAGAGCTACCGCACCACTAAATGCTATAGTAGTCATAATAGCTCACTATTCACAGCTATGAGCTCATGTATTACTAAAATATGGCCAAGACAAGAGGCATATTGTAAATTATAACTGAAATCGCAACTTTTCATTTTGATTTTGGGAAATATTTTCTGTATGAAGAAGTTTCAATGAAGTAATTTCACTATGTTGTAGTTTTGCTAATAAACATATTGACCACTGTAACTTGCCAAAATGGCGCGAGTAAGGCATTTATAAGCCTTGAAACTTATAAGCAGAGTGGATTTGCCTTTTGAACACTAGTAGTTCCGATCTCTGGATTCTCCTTCTAAGCTCTACCCATTCCAAATTTTGGGTCCGTCTTCTGATCTCTTCATTTTATATGTCATGTAGGTCACTCTAACGCGGTTGTTCATATTCGGTCTCAAGAGAGATTCTACATCCCCTACCACCATGATCCCGCCGTCCATGACCACCACGAATTTGTTCAGCTATTGGTGAAACGAACTTGAGCTCTGATAACTAGATGATGCCAAAACATAAAGAAAAAGTAGGCTAAACAGAAAATGGGATTTGATAAAGAGAGAAACTCTTCATACTCAATTACAATTTTCAAAATACAAACTATTTAGCATTTTACAATAGGGTCTTAAAAACTCTTTTATTGACTAATTACAACCCAATCAAAATTAAATACACCTGAAAAGAAAAGAAGAATTTAAATATAACTGATTATAATTCAATCAGCATTGAACACACCTAAAATAATGAAATAATTAAAATTAAATCAACCTAACAATTAAAAGGTTACAAAAAGGAACTCAAATCACGTTCCAAATCTCAACCTTCCCATGTAAGCCAACTTTAGGTGCATCAATCATTAGTTTATCCCATAAGCATAGAAAGTTGGGAAAGAATATGTTACAAATTTATTATACTTAGCATTCTAATCCTGAATGTTGGGCAGTAAAGAGTCAACAAGAGCATAGGATCAATGTTGTAGAGATGAGGATTTTGCGATGGATGAGTAGGCATACAAGAAAAGATAGGATAACAAATGAATGCACTAGAGAGAAAGTAGGGGTAGCACCTATTGAGGAAAAGATGGTAGAATCTCACCTAAGATGAAAGAGGAACAATTAGTTAACCGCTCCATAACAGGATTAACCACCGCAGTGGTTTACATGTCCTTTTTCGAAAGTGAAGAACATGTTCTTCCATACTTAATTCCCCTTAAAAAAATTGCACAATACCCCAGTTACACATTTTCAAATACCATAGGTGTTTATTTCCATAAAAAAAATCTAGGTATGTCCGTCAGGATGCTGATAAATGACTAGACTAACAGTGCAAGCCCCATGCGGGTCGTTGTATTAAAAAAAAAATTAAAGCAATGAATCTTACCTGTGAACTAAACCAGTGCCCCCTCTAAATGCACTTCCTAAAGCATTCCATGCTCCAGAAGCAAAAGTCTCCACAGAATTATCAAAAACCTTCAAACCCTGCACACAATAAGGAGCTCAATTATAATAAGTGCTTAATGAATAAAGTACAGACTGGTAAATGCGTAAAATTTACATCCACAAACACAGAATTGTTATTTTTCCCTAAAACAATTATGCAACAACATTAAAACATCAATTGTCTTTCTTAACAATGTTGCCTACAATTAGTCAAGACGAGGTAAAACCGAATCTAAAAGAGGCAAGACCTATAAAAGCATGGGCTAGAAGCTCAATTAAGCACCACTAGTTTGAATCATCACTCAGCAGAAAAGATATCAATATAAAAGATAAACAAAAGGGAATTTGAATAGGAAACTTGCATATTAATAATTCATAGCAAAGACATGACAAATGAACCCATATACTATTTGTAGACAAAGATGCTCAGTTGCTCTTATATGGAAATGCATTAAAGATCTAACATCTACATAACGGAGGGGATCGTTTTACGCTTGCCTGGCTAAGCAGTGATTCTTCACTAGCTTTCTCCAGTTTGTCCAGAGCAGATTTTCGCCGTTTGACATCTTCCTCATCTTCACTTTCCTTGTCAGCTTCAGCCCCTTCATCCTCTTTGGAAGGTTCTGAATCTTCAGCACTGTTTTGCAACTCGGCAATGCTCTTTGATGCTGTCTCTGCAACTGCAGCAGCCTGCATTTCAAAAGCACCATCAATTCACAATGAATAACTCTATATCCTCTTAATGATTCTTCCTAATAATCCTCCAAAATTAAATAGTTTCCAAAATATTAATGCCTCCACTTTTTTTCATTTAATATTATCTATTTTAAGCCAGGATTTTCTATAAGGATATAGCATTAATCTTTCCCACATGCCCATCTTGACTCCGTAACAATCATAATCCTTATATAGTGTTCCTCAAAAAAAAAAAAAAAACACTATATGCTATGAAACCGTTGAACTTGAGAATTCCACACTGACGAACTCCACCATCAGCTATATCAGTAATAAAAAAATTTAAAAAAAAAAAAAAATTGACCAAAAACATTTAAAGCAACATACTCCGGGAAACTCACAAAATAACAACAATAAAACCAAATTTACAGCACAAAATTGATACAGAATCTTAACTGTGACCAAAAATCAAAAATTAATTCACAGACTGAAATGAACGCATTGGACCGCAACCAAAAAATATATATATATGTTTCGAAACGCACATTGCGAGATATCTCTTCGGCGGCGACAGCGGCGGCCTTTTGAAGATCCGAGATAAACGAGAGAGGCGAAAAGCCCCATCCACCCCAATCTCCGCCTCCACCGCCGCCGCCGGCGACTGGAAGTTTAGGGTCTTCTTCTTGTTTTTGTTGTTGCGAAACTTGCTCGTCGTCGTTCTTCTTATTCTTGGACTGTGATTTGTCGTCCATTTAATTTTTTGGGATTTTGCAGGTTCCGATGAGAGAGGTTTTCGGGAATTGACGTTTGAGTGTTTGATTGGGTTAGAAACTGAATGAGATCATTGTTCCTTACGCAAAAGCATAGATTTCGATCTGCTATGGCGATTTTCGTTTTGGATTGGAGTATGCAAGCAGCAAATGCAGCGTCGCTTTCAATGTGATTAAAGCGTAAGGTCCAGGGCACGAGTCGACGTCGTTTTGTCTTCACACAGTTCTTTGGTTGGTTAGAACTTAGAAGAATTTTTCCCCAAAAAAAAAAAGAACTTAGAAGAATCAAATTTTGAACCGTTGCATAAATATATTTTAGAGAAGGATATTGTAATAAGTAATTAATGTTATTATTAAGGGAAAAGTTCACAAATATTCGTGTAGTTTATTTTAGAATCACTTATGTATCTGTGGTTTGTTATAAAATGATTTTTTTTTTTATAACATAAAGGATATGTTTTTATCATATATGCTTTTGTGGTTTCTTATTGGTTTCTTATTTTGTGGTTTCTTATTTTTTACAAAGTACAGGGACATATGTGATAGAAAAAATACAGGGACATAGATGATTTTGAAGCAAACCACATGGGCATTAGTGAACTTTTCCCTATTATTAATGTTACTAGTTATTACCAATCAATTTCACTGTTAGATCGATTATCTTGATCCAAAGATTATATTTATTTTCATCTTTGTATGTTATGATTCCGCATATTTATTGTGAAACATTAAATATGGAAAATCATAATCATACAAAAGTGAAAATACATATTAAATATTAAATATGAGGAATCATAACCATACAAAGATGGAAATAAATATAACTGTTGGATCAAGATAATCGATCTAAAAGTGAAATTGATTGATAGTAATATTGGTAGTAACACTAATTGGTTATTACAATATCTTTCTTCCTTTTACTTATATTTAACTAGTAAATATTTAGGGGAATATTTTTTTATTGTATTAGATAAAATTGTCTCATATAATATAGAATCCATTTTTTCTTTCTTTATTTCCTTTGATGGGTCTCACCACTTTTTTATGTGTTACATGAGATAATTTATCTCGTGAAAGATGAAAAACATATTACTCAAATATTTAAGTAACTTAAAATGATCTAGCTTTTTCAGTTTTAAACATTAATTGAAGGGAAATGTGTGTATTCTTGTAAAAAATGGTTTTTTTTTTGTGAAAAAAAAATGATATTTTAATCATAATACTTGAGAGAAAAAAAACTATATTCTCAATCTCTTTCTCTTTATGATTTAATTTCTTGTGAGGATCCTCCTACTAGTATTTTTTGGTTATATTTAGCGGATCTTTCTTCTGTGGGGAGAGATCGTGATTTAGTTGTTGTGTAGTTTTTTTTGTTTGCTTTGGGCTTTAGCCCTTTTATTTACAAAAAAAAAAAATGATCAATTTAAAAGAGAGAAATAGATAAATCATGTGGGGGACATCTCTCTCTTTTAGCTTTTTCTTTCCCTATTGGATATAACTTTATATCTTTGTGCATAATGTTTAATTTTGTGGAAAATTATTTATCATTTTAAATTACACAACTTTATATTTGTAATGAAACTATCATGTTTTTGTGTGTTTTTGTAGTTTCATATTTGTCATGAAACTACAACTTTATATTCTTTTTTTCCTAGTTTTATAAAAAATAATAAATGTGAATAATATCAAAAACACATCAATACAACGTAATTTCATTAAATATGACATAAAGTTATGTAATTTAAAATGACAAATACTTAACTCTTAATTTTAGAGTATTTGTACAGTTTTTTTAGAAGCATTTTGGCCAAACAATACCATTTCGGTCTAATCAGTTAAATTAGATATGTCATGTTATTTTCAACATTTAACTTTTGAAGTTTACATCTTCAAATTTAGATAGATAAAAGAATGGGAAAACAAAATTAAAAGGTGAAGTTTTCATGAATGAAAATAAAAGTTTAATCTGTAAATTTCCTTTTAAATGAATTTCTTTTTTCTAACCAAAACATTGTAATTTGTAGTGAGTTATGGTGGTAGAAGACAGTTTTAATGCACTCATGCAAATACGATGAAGGACCATTAATTTTTGTGACCTAGAAGAACCACAATGCTTTTTCGGAGCACCTCAGAACTAATGTTCTAACTTTACAGCCACCTTTTAGCCCAAGCAACATCCCTTGTTTTCTTTCCGGCAAGTATGCTATGATTCAATATCACTATTGACAATAATTTTATTTGAAATTGGTTGTAATTGATGGCATATAAAACCGAATGAAAAATAAGAAGAAAAAAACATAAAAAATGAAAAACATGTATACAAATGGAACCAATCATATATGCCCTCCAATTATATCTTCCACATCACCCACAATAACAATCCAATATAATTTTAATAAATAATCAAATATAATACTTGGAGAAAGGTTAACTTGATAATTTTTCTTACATCTCCCCCGGAGCCCAGGTATCATATAAGATAAAATAAATTTAAAAATATAAATAACATTAGAAATTAAAAATATAAACAAATAATTAAAAAAAGAAAAGAGAAAATATAAGAGAGAAAAAAGTAAGAAGAAAAAAAAGAAAAAAATATTTTTCCTTTTAAAAAGATATAGAATTATATCATTTTAAGCAAAATAAATGTGTTTTATGCTGAGAGATATAATTACACAATGAAAGATCATGGTGGAGGAGAGTGGGAGGTTATTGATAAAAAAAATAAATTTAAATATTAAGTAAAACACTATTATTTTAGTTAAAATGACATAATTATATGTCTACCAAGAAAAATGACATAATTATATATTCTTTAAAAGAATAAATATTTTTCTCATAAAAAATAAGAATAAAAAGTAATAAATACATAAATAACAGAAGAAAATAAAAATGAGAACAGAGAAATAAAAGAAATAAAAAAGAGTGAAGGGTAAAGAAAGAGATAAAGAGTAATACAAGAGAAAATGACTAAAAAATGATCATATGGAACTTGAGGGAAAAAACAAATCTAACTTTCCACAATGTTAATAGCTTCACTCGAGTTCGTCCTAAGACACATTCAATAATCTATATCTTATTCCATTAACTTTTATTTTATTAATTTTTCCCAAGTAAGTTTCCGTCAATACTACTTCCACCTTTTATTGAATATCTTCATTTCTTATCTTAGTCATCCTTGTAGGATCACACATCTACTTTAACATCTTCATTTTTCGTTACTCACATTTTATATTCATGTTGCCAATGTATTGACCTTACTCTTGTTATATAAAACTTTCCTTTAAGCCTAAGAGTAATCTTGCAGTTACACAAAAACCTTGATGCACTACATCATTTCATTCACCCGATTCTGATTCTATGATTTAAATCCTCATCAATCTCCCCATCTTTTGCAAATTTGGCTTCAGATATCTAAAAGAATCTTTATTGAGTACCTCTTGTCCAAACAAATGCATGAAATTTTGATCTTCATCTCTTGTCGGAGCAAACTCACACTTCATATACTCATTCGTTCAACGACTTAGCCTAAATCCTCTAGACTTCACCGTGCTTACCCTTAATTCTAGTTTTTTTTGTTAACACCAGTCTTATTATCATCAATAAGCACGATCATTTGCAAGTAACCTACACCATGACACTTCATCTTGGATGTCTTTTGTTATTTCATTCATAACTAGAACAAAAAGATAAATATCAAAGCAAAGTCTTAGTATACACTTATCATGATAGATTGATAGGAAAATAACTTGATGTGCAATAACTAGTCTTCCCACATTATTAGCATCATCATACATATCTTTGATTGTCTCTCTAGATACTTTGATGATACTTTTTTCTTCTCAACAATCCACCATAAAACCTTTCTTGAAACCATATTATACACCTTCTCAAGATCTATATACATTATATGTAAGTCTTTCTTTTTTTCCAATATATTTCCATTAATTGCTCTATTAAGAAAATAGTCTTCATGGTTCATTTTCATGGCATAAATCCAAATTGATTTACAGAGACCTTGATCTCTCTTCTCAAACGATGTTCAATAACTTTCTCCCACAACTTTATAGTATAGTTTATAAGTTCAATGTCTCTATAGTTAAAATAATTCTAGATATATCCACAAACATACTTTTTTTTTCATACATCAGACATCTTATTGAAAAAGATTTATTAACTAACTTATCACCACATCCTCGGAGCTTCGCCACACTTCAATATGGACTCCATCAAGTCCAAAGCTTTACTAATCTTTAGCCATAATTGAAAGATGAAAAATCAGATTCTATCCATTAGTAACTTTTATCCTTCCTAATCAATTGTTTTGATACATTATTTTCTTTTTTCTCTCTATATTTTTAATTTTTAATTTGGGTTCATGGATGTTCACTTACTCGAATTAATTTCGAACAAGGATTATATTGATATTCACTTTGCCTATAACCACTTAATATTTTTTGGTAACAACATGACAAAAAAGCAATGGCTCACAATAATACTCACCTAAAGCTTTTGGATGAAAAGGTTGCATAACCAATTCTTTTTTATTGATGTTCTTCATTCTTTTCTAGTTTTTAAAATGCTCTTCTTTGCAAAATCTTTAATGGAAGGTGCTAATTCTCATAGTATTTTCATTTTTACATTTTATCTGTGATTGGTTTTTAAATAAAAAATCAGTTTCAAATTTTGTTTTGATCTTTATATTTTAATTATGCTAATAACCCTTATTTTAAAAGGAAAACTTTTGTATACAAAAAAGAGGAAGAAGGAAAACTTCACTTTTTTCCCTTGTGATTTTAATATTTATCATCTGGTCCTTTTTAGTTTTAATATGACTCTAGTGATTTTAATATGTATATTACTTAACCCCCGAATGCAAAAAAAATAACCCCTAAATCTTAAACCTTATTATATAAAATGTAAAAATATTTGTAATAAATAAACACTAAATTATAAATGAAATTTTAAAATTACCAATAACTAAAATATCTTAAAATATTATATAAATTCAATATTAAAAAAAAATTCATTTATGAAGTTGTGAAATAATAGTATCATGTGAAAATTTCAAATAACATGGTTAAGTTTTTTCTCTCTTATATGAATTTTTAGTAAAAATAAATTTTAATTATTTTCAAAATATTCTTTATTTCTTTCCAATCAATAAGAAAATTCAAATTCAAATTTATTAAGAGCTTTCCAAACAATGATATATAAAATAGTTTTTCAAACAAAATCTTTTTTTTGGTAAATTTTTAAACAAAACATTAAATTATAATTTTTTTTTGTAATTAATCCTATTTAACAAAGATTTGATTTAATGATATTTTTTTGTATTATCATAAAAAATATCATAATCTGTTAATAAATATAAAATAATATATGTCAATTGAGATATATGAAAAAAAAACAATTTGAAATTCAAGACATCGGGAAACATGGTGAAGGATCCATTTATAAACTTTTTTTTTATAAATATTTGCAAATTAAACTATGTACTACCGAAAGTACATAGTGTAACTTAGTGTACTTCCGGGAGTACATAATGTAGTTTATAAACAAAAAACTTGTAAATATAACCCTCTCCAGGAAACATATAACACAAAAAATTATAATATCACTCAATAATATTTTAGCCAATATATTAGTAAATATTATAATATTATATTTAATTATAATGAATCTTCTTCATAAATGTAAAGACCAAAATATTAATATGTTTATTGATTTAAATAGTATGAATTTATATATTAATTTTAAAATAAACAAATAATAATTTAAATGGATATGATATTATGTTTATTTTTTTCCATCCATGCTATATCTACTTCTATACATAAATTAGATCGTAATATCTATCAATATTCACTTTTCTTTCTCTCCTTTCGTTATTGGTTAAGATTGTAATCTCACGATATGAAAAAAAGTAAGTAAAATAAAAATGAAGAAAATGTGTTTATCAAAAAAAAAAATGAAGAAAATATAGGTATTATTGTTGGGTTTTTGCTCTTTCACTAAAGCCCAATAGGGTCAAGAGTGTAAGAAGAGCCCAAGAAACCTAAAGCTCATTCAGTTTAGGGTTAGGGTTTCTTGAGACCCATATATATTCTATGTTTTAGTTTTCAGCCTCCTCAAGGGTTTTCACTTTGGTGGTTGCAGAGGTTGAGGTAAGGTCATCTCCCTGAAAGTGAGAAAGTGCCCACACACTTCCCGTTTCCCCTTGAGTCATAGTCTGGAAGATCTGCCACAGTCCAACATCAAGGGATTTGTTCGTGCTGCGGCGCTGAGGTGAGCAGTTCGTGAAGAGGAATCATATAAGGGAAGATTCTACACGAGATCTGCGCACCAAGAGGTAATCATGAAACGAGGATGATTCGGTAAGCATACCAATGTACTAGGTCCTAAATCGCTTCCACATAAATCCAATAAATTCGACTGGGCTTATGAAAATTCTCAAATAAAAATGTTGAATGGGTGAAGGTTTTAAAAATTAAATAATTAATTTTAAAACCTGCGGGCTCCATTTGTGCGTTTATTAGTGAAATGGTTATTGCTGAAGCCCCATCGGATAAGGATAATCAGATTTCACTAGATTAAATCTTAATAATTTCAAAATTTTAGTAAAGTATTGTACGACCCATCATCGACACTGCTTAGACGCTAAGGATAATTTTGCAATTAAACAATGGTTAATTACATTCAACTTTGGTAAAATTGCTAACCCTCCCATCGAGGCTCTGGCAATGGCACTGAAGGACCAAAATAACAATTTTGATTTTTACAAGTGACTTGCCCATCGTAAGCCTTGTAAAGATAAACTGAAGGATTGTTAATAATAAACAAGAGTAGTTATGAGAATCTACTTGCACTTCATTTGTTTATTGCATTATTTGTTTGTAATTGTGTGCTTTATATGTTTTTCAAAAAATATCTTAGAAATGATTTTGAGTCAAAAACCTCTAGATGGTACCAACTATGAATAAGTGAAAAGCAAATTTTTGATATTGTACTAAAACATGAAAGCTAAAATCTGTCCTGACAATGCGAGGGCCATAGCAACCTGCAGAGGATGCGTCTAAGGAAACTAAGATGCATTTCTCAGATTGGGAAAGGGCAGATATAGTAGTTCGCTGCTATATTATTGTCAGCGCAAAAAAGGTTTGCGCAACTATTCAACTGGAACTGGTACATACTAATGTATGTGTACCAATTAGCGTTCAGACCAGAAGAGGTAATGAGTACTTCATTATATGAATGTTTGCTCTGGATTTGGACAGATGAACCTAGTGCGCCATAAGTCTAAAGCTTTTGGAAAATTTCAAGAGTTTTAAATTTGAGGAGAAAAATATCTAGGAGTTCAAATCAAAACACTTTAGTCTACTAAAGTGTTTGTCTACCTGTCTGGTAAGTTCAGGTCTTACCTGATTTAAGAGGTGATAGTTTTATAACTGTCAACTCTAGGAATGCATTAGTTGAATGAAATTGCAGTATGCAAAAATCAAACATTTCTAGACTTGGTGGAGATCATATTCAGGTATTCATCTTTGCCAATGTTGTTCAAGGGAGATGCCTAGCAGAAGGAAATGTACCTTCTTAACTTGGTTCTGTCAAAGTTTGTTGTAATGACAACTAAATAATTATGGAAAGGGTGCAAGTCCAGATCAAACCATATTCGGATTTAGGGTGCTACGGCACACATCCTACAACAGCAGTCAAATAAGATATAATCTTGTATGGAATAGTTAGGGCTGGCAATACGGGCCAGCCCGCCCCGCCCCGCCTCGGCCCGCCACTGGCCCGCTTAAAATGGGCTAGCCCGCCCAGGCCCGTTTTGACAAAATGGGTTGAATTGAACAACCCGGCCCGTTTTATGAGTGGGTTGGCGGGCTACGGGCCAGCCCGCCTAAAATAAATAAAAAATATAAAAATATAAAAAATATAAAAATAAAATACAAAAAATTAAATTCTGCATAAAAACACATAATTTTTTTGCATAAAAGCATATAAAAATCTGCATAAAATCCTAATGTGCTTATCAAAACCAAGAAGATCAGTGTTTAATAATCTAAATATAAATATGCATCCATCAATCCAGAAATAATAATAAAAAATAAAATCATATCAAGGTAAAACAGAATAACAAAACAAGTAACAAAGTGTTGTATGAGCAGTCCACAACAATTCGAAAAAGCCACTTGCATGCAGAGAAATCTAGGGCACGAAGTTACATAACAATTGGGTAACCTAAAAAAAAATGGGCTTGGCGGGCTAGCCCGCCCCGTGGCGGGTCGAGCCCGGCGGGCTGGCGGGTTTGGCGGGCTGGTGGGTTGAAAAACTCAACCCGGCCCGCCCTATTTGGTGGGCGGGGCGGGCCAGGCCGACGGGCTCAGCCCATTTTGCCAGCCGTAGGAATAGTGCATATCTTCTGGCTACCCTAAGAGAACAAGGGATGATTTCTTATTTAGTTTTAAGGACATGATAATCTAAGTGAGCACTCACATGATTTTCTTAAAGGAGGACTAGATGAGAAATTATAAGCTCTTAAGTAAGGTTATTCTTGATGAGATTTATCTCAGATCAAGAATTTCCAGAATATCTAGAAGCTTCATCCACTGTTTCCTTGAATGTCAAGAGGGGATAGATATATCTAGGTGAACAAACAAGGGAACCGTAATTGGAAATTCAACATGATAATATATAAGTGAAACTAGTAGAAATATTAGTATCACATGTGGAAGAACAATATCAAGAATAAGTGGACCCAATCTTGGATCTACTTGTAAATATGCAAGGTCTAGTGCAGTACATTCGTAGTGGGAGAGAACATTGTTAACTCTCAAGTTATCTCTTGTTGAGTGACATTGATCCTACTAGTTACGATAATGCACTAGAAGATGTTGTTGATCAAGTATTGCTCAAGCTATGAACAATGAGATGAAATACTTGTATTTCAACTCCGTTCGGTCCTAATAAAGACACCAAAAGGGGTAAAACCCACAAGGTGCATGTGGACATAAAAGGAAAAGATAGGATGGACAGGAAGGTGAAAACCTTCAAAGCTAGCTTGGAGGCAATTTTTGCCAGACGCCATGCTTGAGTCTATCCAGATTCTCTTAGCCGCTATAAGTCTCAATTATGAGATTTCATTTTGGGAGTTGGATGTCAGGATATCTACATACAACAACCAAAAAGGTATATATGGGCAGGAACACACGGTATGCAAGTTGTGAAAGTCTATTTCATAGACTTAAGCAAGCATCCAGGTCTTGGAACATCAGTTTTGATCAGGTTATCAAAATTTTGATTTTGAGAGAAACTTGATGAATGATGTGTATTTGTATGTAAAGGATCCAACGGAAGACAGTAGATTTTCTGGTACTTTATGTAGATGATATGCTCCTTATTGGAAACAACGTGGAGGTAATATCAAGCATAAAGAGTTGACTAAGTTAGTGTTTTGGTATGGAAGTATTGGAGAAGCCAATTATATTCTTGGTATAAAACTCTTATGAGACCGGAAGAATAAGTTGTTGGCATCACCTCAGACTACTTACATTGACAAAACTCTTGCCAAAATTCAACATGAGAATTCTAAGAGAAGAATGATAATTCTCAGATGTGGAATTCATGTTCTTAAGGAGTAACCAAAGACTTCTAAGAAGGAAGAATGCATGAGCAGGATATCTTATGCTTTGGCAAAGGTAGTCTCATGCATATCATGTTGGATGTTAGACCAGACATTTGCCACGCAGTGGGAGTAGTGAGATGATATCATTCTTTACCTAGAGGAACACTAGATTATTGTTAAGCATGTACTCAAGTATATTTGGAGAACGAGAGATTATGTGCTAGTATATTCTAGTTGGAGTCTTGAAAAGCTGAGTTTTCACAGATTCAATTATTTCAAGTGGATATTGACTCAAGAAATCAACCTTGAGCCATGAGTTTTTCACTAAGCTCAGATAGCATTAGATGTGGATCTTTTAGACCCAGTTACTAAGGCTGCGCATGACATTCATTCTGATTCCTGGCACTGTTTTTGAAAAGAAATGATTTTTTCCTATTTTTTTGCCTTGGAACAATTCTAAGAATCAGAATTACATTTGTTAACATATTTTATTTTTATTCTGAGAATCAGAATTACGTTTGATAACACAATTTTTTTTTATTCTGAGAATCAGAAAAACATTTTGGGGCATTTCGTGTTGGAAAGTGAAATTAATGAAGAAAGTTCTGAGTTTTGCAGAAATTTGAACTCATCGTTATCTTTGTCGTCATTGCCTCGTCTACATTTATGTTTACTGATTGAGATGTATTCAATTCATGAAAATAGCTTTCTTTTTTATTCATAATTTAACTTGCCCTAACTCATTTTTCACTTCTTCTGATTTGATTATTGTGGATCTCCATAATTTGCCCTAAATCCCTTAGCTACTACTTCTCAGAGATCTCCTTTATTTAAGATTAGGTCCATTCAATTTTTTTTCTTCTGGAATTGCATATGCACTCTGTTGTTACCCCCAAAAATTTGTTATTTTTTCCCCTTGGCATTTAAACTGATTTGTTAAGTAATGTTTATTCTTTAATGGCATCTACACCAAAAAGGCGAAAGAGAGACAGAAGGAGACGATTCCGCGGTGAAGGAGGGTGGTGGTCTGGTGATATGTTGAAGGCCTGTGATGGTTTGGTGTTGTTATGTGAGGGGAGGGAGAGACAGATAGGGGGAAAACTGATTCTATTTTTGTGCCAGGAATGAGAAAAGCAGAATTTTTTTGATTCTTTTTGTTGTTTCCCAGCACAAAAATTAAACCGGTTCATCTGGGGAACAAAAAAATAAACCGGTTTTAACAAACGAGTTTCTCATCCATTTTTATTCTCAGGAACAGAAATTGAAAAAAAACTCATTCTGAGAAGGTTGTCATACACACCCTAAGAGTTTGCCTGAACTTGTGTTTAAGAGGCATGTTACTTTTTTGGGTCTTAGGAGGATCCCATACTTGCATTAAGCGAGTGGGAGATATGGGTTCATTGTGCTCTTGGAGTAAGACAATGAAATAATATAATCATTTTCTGAATTTTACAAATAAGGTATTATTTATTTTGCACACTATTTACAAACATCAAGGTCCGGATCAAATTGTGGAATTTATGATCATATGGATACGTTCATGGAGGACATGATCATAGGTTCTCACAATTGATGAACAGATTCATAGCCGTTAAATAAAGTTGGGCAGTTTATTTAGTCTGCAATATTTTATAAAATGTTTTTGTCCGAATCATTGTAAAATATTGGTGTGAATTAACATTCACATTGAAAGGATCAAGGAGAGATTTGATTAAGGTTGTTTTTCTGTCATAAGTTATCATATCTCCAGTTAACTATATTTATGTAATTGCTCTTAATATTGAGTTTATTATAAATAGGTAATCAAATAGTTTTCATTCTTTGATTTACCAACGGGTGAGGTTCGATCTATTGACGGCCAATAACTCGATATTTTGGGAATGAGATTATTTGATTATCGATATTTATGAGATAAACAACACGGAATTTGTAGGATATGTCCCCTTGATATGTTTCGGTACTTGGATATTAAAGACACTGGCCAGTGCATGTAATCCATTAGAGAAACTATCATAGTCAAGGGAATAAATAATTGATTGAGTTACAGAAAACTTGTCAATCAATTATAGACATTCTATAAAGGGGCGATGCATATTCATGTTATAAGTGTTATTAATCTTGGAGTTCAAGTTCAGACTTTTAGTGGAATAGCACCGAATTAGATAATCATTCGTTGATTATCAAGAGCCTTGATTAATAACAAATGGTAGATCCCCAGGCTAGCTCAAGAAAAGGGATGAGACAATTTCAGTTGATGACGATTAGTGAGATACATGGACTTGAGCTTTAGGCTCAAGTTTGTACTCAAGAGCAAGTGGAGATTGTTGGGTTTTTTCTCTTTCACTAAAGCCCAATAGGGTCAAGAGTGTAAGAAGAGTCCAAGAAACCTAAAGCCCATTCAGTTTAGGGTTATGGTTTCTTGGGACCCATATATATTCTATGCTTTAGTCTTCAGCCTCCTCAAGGGTTTTCACTTTGGTGGTTGCAGAGGTTGAGGTAAGGTCATCTCCCTGAAGGTGAGAAAGTGCTCACACACTTCCCATTTCCCCTTGAGTCATAGTCTGGAAGATCTGCCACAGTCGAGCATCAAGGGATTTGTTCGTGCTGCGGCGTTGAGGTGAGCAGTTCGTGAAGAGGAATCTTATGAGGGAAGATTCTACACGAGATATGCGCACCAAGAGGTAATCATGAAACGGGGATGATTCGGTAAGCATATCAATGTACTAGGTCCTAAATTGCTTCCGCTTAAATCCAATAGTTCCTACAATTATATCTTATCTTTAATTTAAATATTGTTTTATATGTCATAACATTGTGTGTCTTTTGTATATTCATAAAATATATTAAGTATGTTAAATAATTTAATACATATGAAAGAGTCTATAAGTGAAATAATGTAAAGATATCTTATTATATGGTAAGTTAAAATGGTAAGATATATAGAATTTATATTCAAAATAATTTGGCGGTGAAATATTTCAAACAAACATATATTATATGGGGTAGGTAATTTTTATACCAGTATAAGAATAAGAAATCTTATACCAAATCTTAGTTATTTATTTACTCACATTTAACGGGTCATATATTTATTAAATTGTAACCATTAGATATAAATAAAATTAGGTGTAATTTACACTAATATAAAATAATCCTGACCTATATTATATTGTAGCAAGTTAATATTCCAAAGTGTGTAAAATTCATTTTTTATAGTTAAAGTTATTGTTATTAATTCCTAAAACAATGTTGTTGTTAATTAATTGAAATTCTATAATATATTCTCATTAATATTATTCAATAATAATATTTAATTTATAGAATATTAAAAAAGTTGGATTTATATTAATTTATATGAATTATATAAAGTTATTATAGTTTAATTATAATATAAGAATTGGAAATACATGTTTGATTTATGTTTAATCTCTCTCTCAATATTCGATATGAATTAATTGAATAATTGTCAGGTTATTCTAATTTATGTTATTTTTCTGTCTCGGATGTATATTTGATTTATATAAATAATTTTTTTTTCACAAATTTAAAATAAATGTTTCACTAGCATACCAAAAAAAAAATATATAAATATTTCACTTAATTAATATGTTATGTAATTATTAAAGATATGATTTTTTTTTTCTTTCAATTAAGAATATTTTTAATATTTAATTTATGGGATTAAAGTCTCTGCTGTCAGATAAATATATCTGCTGTGAATCTTAACGAAGCCGTTTTCATCTTTTTATAATTAAAACGAATTATATAACTATAGACATATCGTGCTGCTATTACACGTTTTCGTTCTCTTCTCTGTTGCTTTCTTCATAAACTATTCTCTTCTCTGTTGCTTTCTTCATAAATTATATTCATCGCATTGCTATTTTTTCTTGCCGTTCCTTTTTCAAGCCTGGGGTTTTCTTGTGATGTCTTCTCTATTTCTTGCTATTGTTTGGGGTTTTTGTATGTGAAATACTCATTACGCAGAACATAATATTTTTTAAACATGACATTGAAAAATGAAATAATAGTACACATAAGAAAAGAAGTTTGATCCACCGAAAAAGAAAAAAGAAGAAAAAAAGAAAGTTTGTATAAAATCTTGACCTCTAATTAACATCAAATGGAAGAAAGAATGATATCAGTAGTCTCCATTCGGGCCAACAGAATCGGAAGCGCATGCTCCTGCTGCAACGGTGGCTGCGCCATGAGAGTGGTGGTTGGCGTTGTCGGAGACGAAGGGAGAAGGAGGTGGTAGGACTTGCGCTCTGTTTGAGGATAGTTAAAGTGAAACCTTGCTGAGCGACGTCATTCGTTTTAATTATAAAAAGGGGAAGACGGTGTCGTTCAATGGCACAACAGATATATTTATCTGATGTGACAGTAGAGACTTTAATCCCTTAATTTATAATATATTATTTTATTTGTTGAAAGCATCAAAGATATTTTATATAATAAAGATATTTTTTACTTTAGGGAATTAACTGACACACCTACTAAGTTTGAATAGTAAGTTTGAAACCACTTAAAATTACGGAGGATATTCTTATTACCAAAATTTTTTACTAGTAATTTATTATCTATCTAATCATTATTGAATTCAAGAGAGAGAATGCTAAAAATTTTTTGAAAAAAGAGAAAATATTGATATAATGGTGATTAGATAAATAGTAAGTTGATAATAAAAATTTTAATAGTAAAATTATCCCTTCTCATAATAAAAAGGGATTTGCATCCATCATGCAATAGGAAAAAAGAGTCTTACACACATAACATTTTGTGGGTCCCACATTTTTTGAAGCAAAAAAATAAATAAAAAAATATAAGGCACGGAATACGAATCTCTATAATATGACCACTTTACTTTTCATATAAGGTAACTTTTATAAAACGTTAATAAAAATGAGAAAGGTTATACTTACTACTTCTTACTACCAAATCTTAACCGTTGATTTCCGTCAATCTAACGGTTATAATTAATTTATTAGAAATTAATAATAAATTAATAAGTGTGATCCAATAAATTATAACCGTTAGATTAACGGAAATCAACAGTTAAATTTTGATAGTAAGAAATAGTAAAAAAATAAAATAAAATAATAAATATAACATATCCCAACAAAAAATAGTGAAATTAAAAGCATACCCTCCTTTTACCAAAAAAAAAAAAAAAAAGAGCTTACCCAAAGCACACAATATATGGGAGTGCCATTAGTAAAACCAATGAAAATAATAAAAAAATGCTGTCAACTAGTACTGTAGCTTCTCATCTTCCAAGTTGCTGGTATCACATACCTAACCATCTTAATATCCATCAACATCATATCCAACACAAGAGAAAATTCACCACTCTATCACTTGCCAATGCTGATACCCATATTCCCCTCACAAACTTCTTTGGCCTAAGTCTTCCTCATACCCATAATAATTGCAACAAAGGCCAAGAAAACAGTAACAGGTCTAGATACAATTCTGATTATTCAAATCATAACCACAAACACCACTTGGTACTTTTCACAAACATGTGGTGGGTAGATGTGAAAGCAGCAGTTGGCCAAAGAATCAACTTGGAGGCAATTCTATGTTCAACTATGGTTATCTTAAAAGACCCAAAATTTGCATTGCCCCATGTTTCTGTTCCTGATATAAGGTACATTGATTGGGCTGAGTTGCGTAGAAAGGGTTTTAAGGGTGTTGTGTTTGACAAGGATAATACTATTACAGCACCTTACTCTTTGACGCCATGGCCTTCTCTTGAGTCTTCATTGGAACGTTGTAAATCGGAGTTTGGTCATGATATTGCTATATTCAGTAACTCTGCTGGTAATTCTAGCATAAAACATTTTGAAATTGTTAGAAATTGTTATGAGTATTTATTGTAGTACTTGTTGTTCACACAATCTCATAATGTGTTTTTTGTGTTGTTTTTATTGGTTTTGTGAATCAGGGCTTTATGAGTATGACCATGATGGTTCAAAAGCTAGGATGCTTGAGGGTGCAATTGGAATTAAAGTCATCAGACACAGTGAGTTTTGCCTTTTGTTTTAGGGGTTTGATTCTGTTCATGAAAATATATGTTATCTCATGCTGTGTGTTAAAATGCTGTGAAATATTCCCAAGGGAGAAATGACACTAGTAATTGTTGTTGATATGTGTTTGTATGCTGCAGGGTTGAAGAAGCCAGCTGGTACAGCTGAAGAAGTTGAAAAGCATTTTGGTTGTGAATCTTCCAAATTAATCATGGTAGATAAAAAATTTGTAGTGTTCAATTTCTATTAGCTACTTGTTTTGTAGTTTGATTCATGTTTATGTTAAACCATAAGCATTTTGTGGCAGGTGGGTGATAGGCCCTTCACGGACATTGTTTATGGCAATCGCAATGGGTTTCTAACTATTTTGACAGAGCCACTTAGTCTTGCTGAGGAGCCATTTATTGTTAAGCAGGTTTGTTTTTCATTTTCATTTTCATTTCCATTTCATATTGATGTGGAGCCATCAAGTGTTTGATGTGATTTCTTTCTTTCAATAATAAAAGAAATTTCATTAATAGAAGAGAATGAAGAGTTCATTTTGACAGATCATATAGCAAAAGAGAACATAATTTAGCAGATAAAATCATCAAGCAAAAAAGCTCCCACATTCATTTCCATTTAGTTTTATCTTGCTGAGGAACCATTTAGTGTTTGATGTGATTTCTTTCTTCAATAATAAAATAATTTTATTAATAAAAGAAAATGAGGAGTTCAATGTGACAGATCCTATAGCAAAAGAGAACATAATTTAGCAGATAAAATCATCAAGCAAAAAAGTTCCCACAATCATTTTTCATTTATTTTCATCTTGCTGGGGAGCCATCAAGTGTTTGATGTGATTTCTTTCTTTCAATAATAAAAGGAATTTCATTAATAGAAGAGAATGAGGAGTTCAATTTGACAGATCCTATAGCAAAAGAGACCATAATTTAGCAGATAATATTATCAAGCATAAAAGCTCCCATACCTCTTTTATTGACAAGTAATGAAGCTCTAGTAAAAATGTGAAAAGCATATTTCTACAAATGTACAGAAAGATTATCTTGTTCCAAAGCATTTGAGTAGGAAATTGTCCTGAAAGTTTCAGTTTGAACTGCCTCAACTGAGTTGCCCGAATGTTATATATCTTCAATGATCCTTGTTACAGCTTGTCATGTGTTGTCCAGTATTTTGCATTGATGTTGAAAGACGTAATAGATCTCTTATGTTCAAATTCATCATGTCAAAATCATGTATATGACTTCTTTAATAATTCGTGTATGTTTTGATATAAGCCAAAAAGGCCTTTTTTTTCTCTTGGGGGTGGGGGATATAGGACAAAAGATGCATCAAAATTTGAGAATGAAGTTTGGGGAATGTCTCTTAGTATTGATGCCATTGGAATGACATGTTGTAACCCTCTTTACATGTTTTTTGGACAGGCTTGATGTGTAAAATCTGATTGATAATAATTTGCTCAACCTGATTGATGAATTTGTTATGATTTATCACTTTGTGATGATAGGTGAGGAAGCTAGAGACTTCATTCGTAACTTATTGGTCTAGAAGAGGGTTGAAGCCACTTGGTCACCAGTTATTGCCAGATCCCATGCGGTGTGTCAAAGAGCCACGTCCTATTTTCAAATCATAATTTTTTTAATAATTCTCTTTAGATATATTTTATTGAAATTATTAAATTGCTTTCAAAGGTAAAAATGTTATATTGGCATTGAATGGTTGCATCTCTATCCGGCATTCCCCTCAACTGGGACCTGATCTTTAATTGTCTGGATTATTCATTCATGGTCCAAGCATTATTAATAAGTTCGTTATCATGTAGCCAGTTATGTTCCTGCACTTTGCAATTCTTTGTTAACCATGTGTAAATTTAAAATGATGACATATAGTTCTTTGCAAAAGTAGAATCATAAAATGTTGTAAAATTGAATCATAAACATGTCAAAGACATGAGAAATGACGTAAAAAGGAAGTTCATGAAATGATATAATTATTTAGAAGCTTTGAATTTTAAAAATTTCAGAGCGTATGATAGTAAAATTTCATGTCAAACAAGCATGGCTAGCATGAATTGTTAGGACAGGTCGGTCCCTCAAATAGCGCGGAAGCAT
Organism: Gastrolobium villosum; assembly: GCA_032173675.1. NCBI lineage: Eukaryota > Viridiplantae > Streptophyta > Magnoliopsida > Fabales > Fabaceae > Gastrolobium > Gastrolobium villosum. Next base: position 66,825 of record JAVKPL010002709.1, on the reverse strand, counting down.
GTCACAATTCAGAGCTTGGACTTAGAAGCTCGTCAACTAGAGGTTGGCCTTGAGTCACTAGGTCGACCAACACGCAGAAGAAAATGAAAAAGTGTAGAGGAGAGAGATAGAGAAAAACACAGTCAAATTTTAACGTGGAAAACCTCCTTCAATGTGAAAAAGTAAAAATTATGATACACTAGTCCAAAAAATCTTTCACTGTGTCAAATAGAAAGATTACAAGAGGCCATAGTCTTTCACTAGAGATACAAATAAAATTTCACCAAAAATGGTGGTATATTCAAACTTCCTTAAAGAGGTCGAACACTTAAAATTCTCTTTAGAGGTACTCAGAATTCTCTGACAAAATCAACCTATTACAAATGATTTCAAGGGGTTTATATAAGGTGAAGGGAATCCTCCACCTTCTTCTAGAATTTTCCACAATGATGAGGTGGTTGGGCAGCCTTGAACCCTATACCACATTTAATAAGGTGCACTCCATCATTAATGGAGGAACACCACCCTAACAAATCTCCCCTTTTCGACATTAATAAGTCGGATTCATCATCAGCTCGACATCTTCACAACAGTCTTAAAATTTTCTTGCTAGTATTGGCTTTGTCATCATGTCGGACTAGTTGAGGTCGATGAACACTTTGATGAGTTCGAGCTGTCCATCCTCCACCACATCCTGGATCTAGTAATACCTCACATCAATGTGCGTAGTGAATTAGTAATACGTCGAGTTCTTCGCTAGGTAAATAACACTTTGATTGTCATACTTCAGCTTGTACTTGTCTTGGTCATGACTGAGTTCAGAGAGGAATTTCTTCATCCACAACAATTCTTTGCAAGCCTCGGTTGCGGCTATGTACTCGTCCTTAGTCGTCGAAAGTTTCACACATTTCTGCAATTTTGATTGTCAGGAGACAACTCCTCTTACAAAAGTCATCAAATATCCAGTTGTCGACTTCCTCGAGTCTGCATCTCTCCCTAAATCAGCGTCCGTAAATCCTTGCAATTAGGCCTTACCTTCTCCAAAGAGGAGGCATGAATTCGTCATTCCTCTAAGATACTTGAAGATCCACTTGACAGCTTTCCAGTGTTCCTTGCCAAGGTTGGACAGACACCTACATCATACACCAAGTCGGGTCTCGTACAAACCATTCCATACATCAAACTTCCGACGAGGGACTAGTACAGGATCTTCAACATCTCGTCTTTGTCTTCATCAGATCTCAGAAATTGCTTGTGACTCAGCTTAATATGTCCGGCTAAGGGGGTGCTCACCGTTTTTGCTTTGTCCATGCTAAATCTTTTCAAGATCTTCTCAATGTATTTTTCTTGACTTAGTCATAGTAGCTTTCTTTATCGGTCTCTGATTATCTTGATTCCAAGAATCTACTATGCAGGGCCGAGGTCCTTTATTGCGAAGACGAGCTTAACGCCTTCTTCAAGACAACTATTCTTACTTTGTCTTGCCCTACAATCAGCATGTCGTCAACATATAAAAACAAAATCAAAAAGTCTTCGGCCTCATACCTCTTAACAAATACGCAGTGGTTAGCCTCCGTCTTTACAAACTTGTGCTCAGCCATAAAAGATTCAAATTTCTTGTACCACTGCCGAGTTGCTTGCTTTAAGCCGTATAAACTCTTCTTCAAATGGCAAACCAGGTCTTCTTTCCCTAGAGCTCGGAACTCTTCAAGTTGCTCCATATATATTTCTTTACCAAGGTCGTCATGAAGGAATGTCATCCTCACATCTATTTGTTTAACTTCGAGGTCCATCGATATTGCCATGGCTATACAGTTTCGGAATGAAGTCATTTTCACAACATGAGAGAAAATTTCTTCAAAGTCTTCTCCTTTATTTTGGTTGTAGCCTTTAACAACAATTCTGGCCTTGTATCTCTGCTTCTGACCATTCTCCTCATGTTTAATTTTGTACACCCACTTATTTTTCAAAGTTCGTCTTCCTTGAGGTAGCTCAGTCAATTCATATGTTTGGTTTTCATGTAAGGACTTCATCTCGTCCTGCATTGCCTTTTCCCATTCATTCTTGTCTGAGCTCGTCATGGCCTCATCATAACTTTGTGGTTCTCCATCTTCAGCATCGACAGTGTTTCATCAGGATGGTACCTTGTAAAAGGTCGTTTCACTCGCGTAGATTGTCTAGTTTGGACTTCAAGTTGATATTCAGTTCGAGTCGGACTCTTAACATTCTCATCTCCGATTTCAGGATCTCGGATCTCAACATTTTCATCAGTTTGTCTTTCTTGGTCATTTTCATCATTTGTTTCTCCCCCTGATTCAGCTCGGACAGGAGGGACGAGTTCTTCACGTCGGATAACAACCCAGACTTTGGGCTTCGAGATGTCTTCAACAGTCTCATTCTCATGAAAGATCACATCTTTGTTTCTCACTATCTTCTTGTTGATTGGGTCCCAAAGTTGGAACCCGAACTCATATCTCAGTGAACCGAGGTAAACACACTCCCTAGTCTTCGCATTAAGCTTTGCCCTTTCATCCTTAGGGATATGCACGAAAGCTCGACATCCAAATAATTTCAAGTGATCATAGGCCGTTTTTCGACTTGTCCAAACTTCCTATGGAATTTCTCCTTCAAGTGGCCGTGATGGTGAGAGATTTATCAAGTCAATTGCAGTTCAAATCACCTCTTCGCAAAATGATTTCGGAAATCCGGCATGGGATAGCATGCTTCAGACCCTTTCTTCTATAGTCAGGTTCATCCTTTTAGCAACTCTATTCAGTTGCGGAGTCTTTGGGAGCGTCTTTTCAAGTCGGATCTCGGCCGCTCTACAGTAAGCTTCAAACGGGTCGCAATACTCACCACTATTATCAGATCAGATCACTTTTAATTTCTTGCCAGTCTCCCTTTCCACCATAGCATGGAATTCTTTAAAGGCTTAGACTACTTGATCTTTAGATTTCAACATATATATACCCAGTGTTGTTAAAATCGCGATTTTAATCGTAGGATTGTTCAATCCTACTATTGTTTGGTAGCAAATGGTACTAAATGTATGTAGGATCATTTGTAAGATCAGGTGGGATCGACTTGCAACATCGTGAAATCGCTAGGATCGGATCAATTTTACGTTTTAGGCGATTTTAAAAAAAGCTCAAATAGTTCAATTTGAAAAACAATGACCTTACAACCAAAATTCCAAATTAAAAAACCCAATAATTAAAACCCTAAACACAGTAAAAAAAATGAAAAAAAAAACATTTGAGAAACGTCTTTGACCATGAGAAAGAAAACAAAAGAAGAGCTTCATCTTGTTCAATATTCATCCCTGTTGTTACGCGATACTTTTCAGTGTTTAGCTTCGTGTTGCTACTGCCAGTCTTCGTTCTCCTCCTAACTTACTACCCAAAGACGTCTTCTGGATTGTTTTCCCATTTTCTTTTATCGTAAAAGAGAAACTTGTGGTTTTTTTTTTCTTATTTGTAAAATACTTTTAAGAAAGGTTGTTTGTTTTTATATTCTTATAATTTTTTCTTTTTATTTGTTTTCTTATTTTTCTTATTTGTTTTCTTGTTCTTATCATTTTTCCTTTTTTTCTTTTTGTAAAAGGTTGTATTTTTAAAGGCTGTTATTTTTTTTTTTGTAAAAGATTATTATTATTTTCTTTTTGTAAAAGACTTTTTCTTGAATGACTTTATTTAAATTAGAAATGCTGAACTCTTTCTTTCTTTTGATGTTTTGGTTTTATGTATTGTCAACTGAACTCTTATTATTTATAACTTATTCTCCTTGACATATGTTATGAGTTAGGAGTCTTATGAATTTTATCTTATGTTTATGAGTTTTACAATTGATATAAGTTATTTTATATGCATATATATAGTTGAATATAATTTTATATCTTATGTAGTAGGATCTTACGATCCGTGTCAATCCTACGATTTACGATCCTCTTAACCTCTACTGATACTGTCTAATATCTCGATTTTAACAACATTGTATATACCCACACTTTGCGGGAGTGCTCATCAATAAAAGAAACAAAATATTGACCTCCACCAAAGGATCTCTCCGACATGGAGTATACATCGGTATGGACGAGGTCAAGAACATACCTGCGTCTTATGGGTTGATCCGATCTCGTAAATGAAACTCGGTGCTGCTTTCAAGATAGGCAGTGCGTGCAGTTCTCCAACACTTGGCCTTTCAACCTGGTCAATAGTCCTTTCTCGCTCACGTGGCCGAGGCATTTGTGCCACAGCTCTATGTTAAGTCCATATAGAATAGAGTTGACTTCTTCATCATTTATCTTTTCTTGCATCACGTACAAAGAGCCTTCTTTCTTGCCTCGGGCAACAACCAAGTTTCCCTTAGCCAATTTCCATCTACTTCCTCCGAAGTAATTCACTATCCCATCATCGTCAAGCTTGCCTACCGAGATTAGATTCAACTGCATGTCAGGAACATGCCTTACATCTTTCAGCACAAGTTGACACCCGATATCCGTGGTCAGGGTTACATTACAGACACCAACAATCTTACTCATCACCTGATTTCCTATCTTCATAACTCCGAAATCACCATTTCTATAAGAAGAGAAAAAACCTTCGTGTGGAGTAACATGGAAGAAGGCACCAAAATCAACAATCTAGGCTCAGTCATCAAATGTAACATTTAAGAAGTTATCCTCTCCTAGGAGGAATCTCTCGGCATCCAAGTTGGCAGCCACCGCAGTGGTGCTCTTGTCTTCTTTCTTCTTCAGAACTATTTGATCCGGCTTCACAGTGTCGCTCTTCTTGTCTTTGCAGAGTCCTGCAGTCTGGCTTCTTATGGCCAGGCTTCTCTCAATAGAAGCACTTTGTTAGGAAACTTATACAGAAATTAAATTTAACAACAAAACCCAGTTCTCTAATAAAACTCTCAATCTTATAATAGTTGTTCTTGAAAGACCAGAAACTTCTTCTTACACACAATCAAACAACAATGGAAATACTCACTACAAGGTCTCAGCCTTTTAATTAAAGAAAACAGTAAATGATAGTGTGAAGCACATAGAGAGGCTTCACTCTCTCCCAATTCCCCCAAGGGACCCTAACAACCCAAATCTTCCGTGCCTTTCCACGCATATCTCCACCTCCTTTATGCATCTCCCACTAACGAACCTTCACTCACGTCCGCTGCCACGTGGGAATTCTGTTGAGGGATACTTTGGTAATGACTCCCAGCCTGATTGATGTCCAACTCATTTGGGCCAAGTTGTTGTGGGTTTGCCACTGTATTGTTGATGGCCCAAATCTTCCTATTCTTGTTTCTTTTGTACATTTGTAATGGGATTGTATCAATACTCCCTCCCAATTTAAGCACCTTGTCCTCAAGGTGGAAGGATGGAAATTGACGTTGTAGCACATCGTAGTCTTCCCAAGTGTTTTCGAACGCAGGTAAATTGCACCATTTAATCAGAACTTCTAACCCATTCAGCCTAGTCCTTCTCCATTGCAAGACTTCCTCTGGTTCCACTAATAATTCCCAGTCTTCGGACAAGCAAACAGGGAGATTTTGCACATTAGGTACCTTAACAGAAGCAGGTTTTAACAAAGAGATATGAAATACGGGGTGAACCTTGCAATTAGGTGGGAGGAGTAGTTTATAAGCCACCTCCCCAATGCGTTGGAGGATTTTAAAAGGACCATAGAATCTTGGCCCTAACTTTTCATTCACCTTCCTTGCAATAGACTTCATCCGGTAAGGTTGTAATTTGAGAAACACCATATCACCCACTTCGAATTGTAGCTCACGGCGGTGCTTGTTTGCTTGTTGAACCATTCGGTTTTGAGCAATGAGTAAGTTTTGCTTTAACTCTTGCAGGATGGTATCCCTCTCCAATAAGGTTTGGGACACATCATCAATAGCAGAACTAAAATGATCGGCCTTTAGCAAGGACGGAGGGTCGATACCATACAACACCTTAAATGGGGTTAAACCAGTGGAAGCTTTATAAGCAGTGTTGTACCAATATTCAGCCCAAGGAATCCATTTAGGCCATTGTTTAGGCTTTGGCCCACACATGCACCGAAGGTACACTTCTAGACACCTATTGATTACCTCCGTTTGTCCATTGGCTTGAGGATGATAAGCAGTCGTATAATGCAATCTTGTGCCAGCACATTTAAAAATCTCAGCCCAAAAAGAACTCATAAATATCCGATCCCGATCTGACACAATAGTAAGAGGAAATCCATGCAACCTGACTACCTCTTTGATAAAAAGTTCAGCTACCTCCTTTGCGGAGTAGGGATGCTTAAGGGTTAAGAAATGGGCATATTTAGAAAACCGGTCGACCACCACAAAGATGGTATCCACTCCCAAAGCCTTGGGTAACCCACAAATGAAATCCATAGAATAGGGGTTGCAACAATCCAGCAGGTGACAAATTCTGAGTCTTGTTAAGTTGACAAGTAACACAATCTGCCACAAACTCCTTGATGTGTCTCCGCATCCCCTCCCAGTAAACTAATCCACCAAACGTTGGTACGTGCGAACAAAACCAGAATGGCCTCCTACTGCAGAAACGTGGAATTCGTTTAGTAGAGATGGAATCAGCGATGATGTGCTAGAAAGCACCAACCTATCCTTGTAGAATAACCTCCCCCCGACCAATTTGAACCCCTTGTGAGCCTCTGGATTAATCAACAGGTCTTGTACTAATGATCGCAGCTTGTTATCATGCTGCACTTCCTGCTCTAACTTGTTTAAATCGGGTAACTGTAGCAGAGAAATACTGGCAAATTGCATCTGACGGGAGAGAGCATCAGCCACGAGATTCTCCTTGCCCGGTTGGTAAAGAATCTCAAAATCGAACCCAATTAATTTAGAAAGCCATTTTTGTTGATCCTCTCCAAATGTTCTCTGATCCAAGAGGTGTTTAAGGCTTCTTTGGTCAGTTTTCACAACAAAGTGTCTGCCCATTAAATAATGCTTCCACTTCTGTACGACAAAGACAATAGCCATCAATTCCTTCTCATAGACTGATTTATTCATGGCCCTGGGTGAAAACGCTTGACTGATATAAGCTAGAGGCCTATTTTCTTGCATCTGTACACACTATGAATTGCTTCTGGAAATCCGGAAGTGCTAATACCGGAACGGAACTCATTGTGTTTTTTAACAAGTTGAAAGCCTCCTCAGCCGCCTCACTCCATTTGAAACTATCCTTTTTTAATAAATTGGTTAAGGGTTTAGCCAACTGGCCATAATCCTTGACAAACCGTCTATAGTAACCTGTTAACCCCAAAAATCCCCTCAACCGTTTAATAGTTTTGGGTATTGGCCATTCCACCATTGCGTGCAATTTATCCGGATCGGCCCTAATACCCTCCGCCGAAATGATATGGCCCAAGTACTCGACCTGTGCACTCCCAAAGCAGCATTTTTTTTTTATTTACCACCAAGAGATTCTGCCTAAGTACCACAAAGACCCTTCGAAGATGCTCCTCATGATCTGTCCTGCACTTGCTGTAGATTAGGATGTCATCCAAAAATACCAAAACAAATTTACGCCGAAAATCCCTTAGAATTTCATTCATGAGAGCTTGGAATGTTGAGGGGGCATTGGTCAGCCCAAATGGCATGACTAAATATTCATAATGCCCCTCGTGTGTACGGAATCCCGTCTTTGGTATGTCTTCTTCTCGCATACGTATCTGGTGATAGCCGGATTTCAGATCCAACTTAGAAAAAATCTGTGATCCGCCCAATTCATCTAACAGTTCTTCCACTACAGGGATTGGAAATTTATCCGGTACTGTCACCTTATTGAGAGAGCGGTAGTCCACACAAACCCGCCAACTACCATCCTTCTTCTTCACCAGAATCACAGGACTAGAGTATGGACTAGTACTATGACGTATCCAACCAAAAGACAATAATTCAGCAATTAATTTTTCAATTTCAGTTTTCTGAATGGCCTGAGGTTGGGCACTTGGCTACCTGGTAACAAATTGATGGCGTGATCACAGGCCCTCTTTGGGTGTAAGGAACCTGTTGGTTGAAAGAGATCCTGGAATTCCCCTATCAGCTCCTCTAATCCCTTCCAGCAACTTCCCTCACCATTTTTTTTCTCCACTTCTGAACTGACAAAGTACCCCTCTCCCTGATCCTGGAACGCCTTCACTACTGACTTGAAGGAAACCTCCATTCGAGATAACGAGCTATCCCCTTTAATCGTTACCTCCCTGTTATCTTGTCCAAAGCGAAGCGTCATCTCCCTAAAATTTGCCTTTATTTCCCCTATTTGTGTAAGCCAATCCAGTCCAAGCACCACATCAGCCCCTCCTAGCTCAAACAAGTATAAATCTTGCTTAATTTGAGCTGATTGTACCTTAAGCTCCACTCCTTGGCAAACGCCCTGACATTTCACCTTATGTCCGTCTCTCACTACCACGTTGTAAGATGCGGTTCCCGTCACTGGCAGATCAAGTTGGGACACCAAATCCTTCCTTATAAAATTACTTGAAGCCCCACAGTCCACCATCACTACCACCTTATGCCCTGCGATTTCCCCCAGGCTTTCAAACTTTGGTTTGAAGTGAGCCCTAAGAGGCAATTCAGAGAAAGCTGCAACTCCTTTTCTCCTGCTTCCTCCCCCTCCGTAACCGGTGTCGCAGTGGTTACCCCATCGTCTTCCCCAGCCTCGTCATCATCGTCGACCAACAGGATGTGAAGCTGGGGTGTCGCACATCTGTGATCAGGTCTCCATCTCTCCTCGCACTTAAAGCACAAACCCTTCTGATGACGATCACGCCATTCAGCCTGCGAAAGTCGTCGACCCTGGCTGGGAAGATTCACCGGCGCGGAGCTACCCACCGTGGACGTTGACCTTTTTGACGAAGACCCTCCTTTCGCGGTCTCCGGCAGCGGGTTCGACGGATTAGGGTTACTCATGTTGGACATAGCATTGGGGTTATTTTGGTGGGTATTAAGTGACCCAGCTGGCCCAACCGAATTTGGGCTTCCTCGTCTCCACTCATTTGGGCCTGCACTTCCCCTCTGGCCCAAATTCGCACGCCCAACGACCCCTGTCCTTTCCAACGAAATCACTCCTTCGTCAACCCATGCCATGTTCCTCCTTTCAATTTTAATGGAGTATTTCACCATATCGGATAGTCTGAGCAAGGGAGTCATAAGCAACTCTTCTCGGATACTACTTCGTACCCCATTAAGCCAAGCACCTTTCAGCAGATCCTCATCTTGGAAACGCAACACGCCCACAACCTTTTCGAATTCTGATCGGAACTCCGCGACGCTACCCCATTGCTTCAACGTATACAAAGCCTGGTAAGGATTGTCCAGAGCTTCTGGTTGAAAACGACTGAGTAACTCTCGTTTGAAACGTAACCAAGGTGCGTTAGGATTCATCCCTTCCCACCAATGAAACCAATTGAGGGCCTCACCTTCTAGAACCACCATTACCGCGTTCACCTTTTCCGCTTCAGTGATCTCATTGATTGTGAAATATCTCTCCACCTTGCTGATCCACCCAAACGCGTCTTCCCCGGAAAACAGAGGAATCTCAAGCCGCCTCGAAATTGGAAAATTCATCCCTCCTCTCCTCCGTTGTCCTTCCATTTCGCGTTCCTCAAAGTCGTTCTCCCTCTCTCTTGAACGATCACGTCGGTTTCTCGCCAAACCTTCCAAACGACGTAATATTTCTGCTACTCCTCTTTCACCAGCCTCCATCCTCAGTAATACTTCCTGGTGTCGTGCTTCGCTAGCATCCAGCCTCAAACAAACCTCTTCGTGTCGTGCGCAGCTCCTTCGTAGTCCTTCTTCCAAGGAATCTAAGCGGTGTTCCATTTGTCTCGTCCAGACCATTCCACAGAGCTCCTAGATCGGAGCTCTGATACGAAATTGTTAGGAAACTTATACAGAAATTAGATTTAACAACAAAACTCAGTTCTGTAATAAAACTCTCAATCTTATAATAGTTGTTCTTGAAAGACCAGAAACTTCTTCTTACACACAATCAAACAACAATGGAAATACTCACTACAAGGTCTCAGCCTTTTAATTAAAGAAAACAGTAAATGATAGTGTGAAGCACATAGAGAGGCTTCACTCTCTCCCAATTCCCCCAAGGGACCCTAACAACCCAAATCTTCCGTGCCTTTCCACGCATATCTCCACCTCCTTTATGCATCTCCCACTAACGAACCTTCACTCACGTCCGCTGCCACGTGGGAATTCTGTTGAGGGATACTTTGGTAATGACTCCCAGCCTGATTGATGTCCAACTCATTTGGGCCAAGTTGTTGTGGGTTTGCCACTGTATTGTTGATGGCCCAAATCTTCCTATTCTTGTTTCTTTTGTACACTTGTAATGGGACTGTATCACACTTCAATTTGTATTTCAGCCTAGTCTGGCCTTTGGACTTGTCACGTCCGTCACAACCCCGGCTCTTGCCATGACCCCGGGTGTCGGACCTTCCTTTATTCTCAGTTATCGTTTACCTCAGACGTGCTGGTTACACCTCGTTCTCTTATCCTGGATTCTTCATTCATGAGGTTGTTAGTTACGACGACCATTGTTAGTTTTCCGTCAGGAGCCGAGTTATTTAAAGTAACTACCAGAGTATCCCAGCTTTTTGATAGCTCAACAGCAGCAAAGCCTGCATCTCGTCATCAATTTTTATCTCGGCTTTAGACAGTTGATTCACAATACCTTTGTAAATGTTGAGGTGTTCAAATATGCTCATGCCTTCCTTGTATTCGAGCTTCACAAGTTGGCGAACCAGGTGTGCTGTATTCCTGGGAGTCTTCTTCTGAATCATGGACTCCAGTTTCGTCCATAACTCGTATGCATTCGTGAACTTGGACACGTTCTCAAAGAGGCATTTGTCAATGTATTTCTTGATCATGACCACCGCCTTTCGATTTAGGATTTTCCACTCCTTCTCGTTTTTGCCTTCGGCATCTCCTCATGAATGATGGGCTCATATATGTCTTTGAGGAACAAATGGTCTTCCATCATAGGTCTCCAATAAGGTGAAATTGTTAGCAGTCAGTTTAAACATATCTCTGTCATGAGCAATGCCACTGGTCTCCATCTCGTCTCCTTCAGAACCCTTTGAACTCGGGCTCTAATACCACTATTAGGACAAGTCGGTCCCTCAAGTAGTGCGGAAGCAAGTCACAAATCGGAGCTCAGACTTAGAAGCTTGGCGATCAGAGGCTGGCCTAGAGTCACTAGGTCGGCCAACATCTAGAAAAAATGAAAAAGTGTAGAGGAGAGAGATAGAGAAAAGCACAGTTAAATTTTAATGTAGAAAACCTCTTCAATGTGAAGAAGTAAAAGCCACGAGACACTAGTTCAGAAAATCTTTCACTATGTCAAATGGAAAGATTACAAGAGTCAAGCTTCCCTAGTTTTTCACCAGAGATACAATCAAACTTTACCAAAAATGGTGGTATACTCAAACTTCCCTAAAAAAATCTAACACTCAAGCTTCTCTTTAAAGGTACTCAGAATTCTCTAACAAAACCAATCTATCACAAATGATTTCAAGGGGTTTATATAAGGTGAGGGGAAACCTCCACCTTCTTCCAGAATTTTGCATAATAATGAGGTGGTTGGGCAGCCTTGAGCCCTGCATCACATTTAACAAGGTGCACTCCATCATTAATAGAGGAACACCACCCCAACATGAATTACGGGCAAACTACCAGCCTACACATAGTACAATGTCGAAAAATATGTCAACAAATTAATATGATAAGAAAATAATGGCAATGACTTAAGGGCTTTTGTCATGGCCCTAGGTCGATGATTAATTGCACACATGAACTTTTGTCATTGTCTATGTTTTATTTTTCATACCTTTCACTCTAGGACCAATGCTTTTAAAATAACACTAGTCATTAATTCATTGATTCATAATTCAGGGATTCAATCGTAATTACACTATGTTTGAATTAGTGATAATGATATAATTCTAATATTATATTAAGTAATAAACTACTCTGTTGGTAGAGCAGAAGACAGAGTTGATACATTATCTCATAGCTATTCTTAGGTCGCTGGTTCTAATCCAGCATGTCGAAATTGTTTGAGGGATAGCATAAAATTATTTCTTGTGATGGAAAGATTATATGAATTTTGAAAAATGATCTCTTTGTAAAATATAAGAATAAGGTTGCGTAAGTTGTGCACCAAAGTTAAAGCTTAAATTGATTGATTTTTTTTTAAACAAGTATATGAATTACTGATGGCAAAGTTTACAATAATATGTTGTCGTTTATTAAGAAATTAAATTAACTATTGAGACTAAATTGTAAGGTCCTCCTTAATTTAAAACCAATTTGTATATTCACGCTACTCATTCATAGAGAAAACTGATATTTACTTGCAAGTAAACCATAGATAATTGTTCAAAGAAATATTCAAAGAGGTTACATTACTACATTCCTTGACTAGCACAAAAATGAAAGGAAACGAGGAAAAAAAATATTAATTACAAATAAGAGCTACGGAGATATAAAATAGCATTAAGGATGAGTTCAATTAGAATTTACATATATATGTGTAGTTCAGCTTTGCATAAATGTTGAAACTATAGCGAAAATAAAAACAAAGATTGTGATGTTATTGTTTTCTTCTATTTTAGTATCCAGTAATTGTTGGTGGAGGAGGTGATCTGTATTCAGCTCCGAAGAATGGTGGAAGGACAACGTCATCCCATGTTGGTGTTGGTGGAGATTGGACTGGTGGTGGAGGAGAAGAGTAAACTGGTGGTGGTGGTGAGTACACAGGGGGTGGTGGAGGAGAGTGGACTGGGGGTGGTGGAGAGTGAACTGGTGGGGGAGGGGAATGGACAGGTGGTGGTGGTGGAGAGTGAACTGGTGGAGGTGGTGAGTGGACTGGTGGTGGTGGTGGAGAATGAACTGGTGGAGGAGGAGAGTGAACTGGTGGAGGTGGGGAGTGGACTGGTGGTGGTGGAGAATGGACAGGTGGAGGTGGTGGAGAGTGAACTGGTGGAGGTGGAGAATGAACTGGTGGTGGTGGTGAATGGACAGGGGGTGGAGGAGAGTGAACTGGTGGTGGTGGTGAGTGGACAGGGGGTGGAGGAGAGTGTACTGGTGGTGGTGGTGGGGAGTGAACTGGTGGTGGTGGGGAGTGAACTGGTGGTGGTGGTGGTGAGTGGACAGGGGGTGGTGGGGAGTGAACTGGTGGTGGTGGTGAGTGGACGGGTGGTGGAGGAGAGTGTACTGGTGGTGGTGGTGAGTGGATGGGGGGAGGAGGAGAGTGAACTGGTGGTGGTGGTGGTGAGTGGACAGGTGGTGGAGGAGAGTGTACTAGTGGTGGTGGTGAGTGGACAGGTGCAGGAGGTGATTGAAAAGTTACAGGAGGTGATGGCTCTGGTGCACTTGATGGTGGGATATCCTCAACTGGTGGTAATGTCGGTGGAATATCCTCAACTGGAGGCAATGTTGGTGGGAGTGTTGGTGGAATATCCTCAACTGGTGGTAATGTTGGTGGGATATCTTCAACTGGTGGGAGTGTTGGTGGGATATCTTCAACTGGTGGAAGTGTTGGTGTTGGAGGTGGCTCAGCCTTTGGTGTTGGAGGTGGCTCAGCCTTTGGTGTTGGAGGTGGTTTAGCCTTAGGGGATGGAGTTGGTTTTGGTGTTGAGGGCACATGGCTATTCCCATTGCCTCCACCACAGTGCTTGCTACAGTCCACAGGGCGAGTTACCACCGGTAAGCATTGCTTGGATGTCTTTTGATTCTTTTTTCCTGATAAACAATTGCTTGAGTCATCAAAAGCAACCAATGAGTTGGAAGAAGCGGTACAAGTTTGAGCTTCCCCATTGAAGTAGTTGTCAGAAAATGTGAAGTTCTTCAACAAAGGTAGCTGGCAAATAGTGTTAGACACATATCCACTAAGCTTGTTGTGTGCGATGTCTATGACCTCCACATTCTTCAATCCTGACAAGTTAGGTAGAGTCCCTACAAACCCATTATTGCTAGCATCCAAAACAGTCACATTTTGTAGCAAACCAAGCTCTTGTGGGAAGCAACCTCCAAGTCCATTGCCCATGAAGACAATCTCATTCAAGTTCCCCATGTTCCCAATAGATTTTGGAATGCAACCTGAGAATTTGTTGTTAGCAAAAGTCACAACCGAGGCCTTGGATTTTCCTAGAGTTTCTGGGATAATAGATGTGAAACGGTTGTTGTTCAAGAATATTGCATCAAGATCTTTCTCAAATAGCTGTGGAGGTAAAGCTCCGTCAAATTCATTGAATCTGATGTCCAAGTACTTCAAGCTTGGCCATGTAAGGACCACAGAAGGAAAACCACCAACAAAGCGGTTGTTGCTGATATCAAACTCAAACAAAAGAGTGAGATTCTCTAAGCTCCGTGGTACAATTCCACAGAATCTATTTGAGTTGATGTGGAAAAGCGCAATATCTTTCAAGAGGCTTAACTCTTCTGGGAGGTGCCCAGCAATGTCTGCATCGTTAAGATCAATACCAGCAACTACACTCAATGTGGGATCATCAAGAGCAGGAGCACAAAACAGACCATTGTAGGAGCAAACATCAGAACCAACCCAGTTACCAGTTGTGTTAAAAGGGTCAGAGTAAATAGCCTTTTTCCATGCTTGAAGAGCAACATAGGCATTTTCTAGCCTTTCATTGGCAAAAGTTTTATTAAAATCATTTTCATGAACTTCAGCTGGTGGAACATCACTTTCAGCTGGTGGAACATCACCAATTTCTGGGAATGTTGTAGGTTCTGTTGGCTCAAAAATGGGAAATACACCATGTAAATGAGCATGAGAAAAGGTTGAAAGAGAAGGCACAACTAGAGAAAATATGAGAAAGCAACCCAAGGCCTGGTTTGGAAAATGGTGAGCCATCATGTCTGACCACCTTGGATGGCCCAAGGGTGCATATAGGATATTGTGGAATGAACAAAAGGGTGTTATATTGAGGAAGAGACAAGGTTTGTTGGTTGACAACCATTAGGGTGTTATTTTTAGAAATTAGTTTCTAGCTAGTTTTAGTTCCGAATTCCATGGATTCTCTCTCAGCTAGCCACAAATTTTGGCATGCCTCTAATTTCGTTTAGGCATATTTAGGTGAACATATAAGTTGTAATCATGACAAGATATCCTGTATAAACAAGTCAACTAGTAACCAATGATTCATTGACTAAATTTGGTTGTTCTTCAACAAACTAAGTACTAAATTTGTTCTAGTTTCAAATCCCATATCAGTATTAATCTTCTTAAACTCAACCGAGGCAGATCTATATTGGAGGGATGGTGACAAATATAGGTATTATATAGTTTTTTTATTCTATTTTTATCTATAATATCCCTCCACGTTATTGTTAAAGTAATCTCTCACACATTGTCACAACAAAAAAGTTCCCAACAATTACTTCAAGATTTAAACTTTGGCATTTTGTTAACAGCAAAAGTGAAAGAAAAAATATATATAATATTTTGGTTTATCAAAAAAATAAAAAATAAATTAAAATCAATAAATAATATGATGTACTAGTAAAAAGGTCATAAGACGCTTACCAAAAAAAAAAAAAAAAAGGTCATAAGACAAATTGAACAGTATCGAAAAGCCTTGTAACAGAAACTTGCTTCATTTTAGTTTTTCTTTTGGGAACATCACTTGGGTTTAAGTTTAAGATGTACTTCTTTCTTATTGTTTATTTTTAAAAAAAGGAAAAAATGTTTATTCTTTTGGGTTTAAATTTATATCATTTAAGTTGTACTTTTTTTTTTGTCAACTCTCTTCTTATTGTTTAGACATAACTTTAATCAAAAATGATACACACTTTTCCCTTTAAAAAAAACTTCGCAAATCATAATTTATATTATCATATAGCTTTGTTATTTTGTTGCCTCTCTTTTATGTTTTAATAGTTTAATATGACAATAAAGGTAAATGACAAAACTAAATGTTTAAAGTTTATTAAATTGATAAGACGTTTTTTTTTTCTTTTTTTTGGGTGGGGGAATATTAAGGGAAATCAAAACAAAACTGCAACAAACAACAAAAATCTAAAAGCAGACTCTGCAGTTTCGGATAGTTTACTTTATATGAACATGTTATATAGTATAAATTTGGTGTTTTATATTTCTCATTTTGTAGAGATAAAAAGCATGTGAACCCATGTGTTAGAAAAAATTAGATGTATAAATACGAAGGGTGTGTAGGAAAGTTTGATTTCTAATGTTAAATGAGAAATATAAAACTCATAAATTTGATGTGATAGTAATGCACGTCCGAGGATTAATCTATAAAATAAATACATTTTATTCCAAAAAAATAATTTCGTTTATTCATTTAAAAAAAAAATTAAAAGCTAGTTTTTCATTAAATATTTTTCATTTTACTAAAAATATGCTGTCTACGTGTATGGCTTACGATTGATAAATATTTTAATGTAATGAATATTAATCTTTTATATAATAAAAGACAGCTTTTATTGAGTAATATATGTATTTCTAATGAATAGTTGTTAGAAAATTAGTTGTACTTCTTATTTATTTAGTATAGGTAGAACTTGTAATTAAAACTAGCGGAATGGAAATGGGACAATGTCTCCATAGATTTTATAGTAGGTTTAACATTGTCTGTGTAGATTTTATAGTAGGTATACAGGCATGATATGATGTTATATAGGTGGTAAAAGACATAATGACAAACATTATTCATTTTTTGGCCCGTCAAGGCAAACTATAATACAGAAAAGCTAGCAGATATGTATGTTAAAGAAATGGTAAGATTTTCATAAGGTGCCGAAGAGTATAGTGATCATGATCTCAAGTTCATTTCCCAGTATTGGGAGCTTTACAACAGATTTTTTATACTCAACTAAGACTTAGCATTGCTTAGATATGATGCACCGACACTCATACGGGATACGACATGCTGACACGTTAATTCTAAAAAATGACATATTTCAACACGTTGTGATACGTTTTGATATTAAATAATATTTTTAATGTATATAATATAATTTATATTTAATACATATAATAGTCCATAATAAGTCATATAATCAATCAAATATTCAAATTTCATAACATAAATATATAAAAAAAATCGTAACTTGTTAATTTTTCATGTTAAATTTCATAACAGAAAGAAATTGATTTATAAATGATTTTTTTTATTTTTAGTTAATAAAATAAAATTAAGACTAAAAAAAAACGTGTCAAAGCGTTGACCACGTGTCGGAAAAAGTTGACTGCGTGTCGGAAAAATGTGTCGGAACGTGTTGGTGAGTTGACCACGTATCCTAAAATATTGACCGCGTGTCGGAGCGTGTCCGTGTCGGACATGTGTCCAACACACACAATTCCAAAAAAATGCGAGTCTGTGCTTTACCGTTGCTTACCATCCCCAAATAGATGATCAAACAAAAAGAATTATACAGACTCTAGAGGACATAATGCGAGTACGCATAACTGAGCAAGGTGGCAACTAGGATAGATATTTACCCTTGGTAAAATTTGCATACAATAATAGTGTTCCTTCCATTTGGGCATGGCACCCCATGGGACACTCTATGGGAGGAAGTACAAATCTCTTACATGTTAGGTGGAAATAGGTGAGAAGAAAATTTTACTAAGAGTTAATCCAAGAAACCTCCGTACAAATCTATATGATCAGATTTAGAGGCGTGCAAAAGAATCAAAAAACTAAATTGAACAATAAACTAAGCTGCACTTAAAAATAATTGGTTTTTAAAAACAAGTTCGTGAACTGAACTGCTTTTGAGTTCTTGAATTGAACTATTTTTGAAAAAAATAGTTCATGAATTGAACTGATTTTTAAAACCAGTTTAAGAACCGAACTGCTTTAAAAAACCATGCATTGAATTGCTTTTTTTCTTCTTCTTCTCTTATTTTTTAAATATTTTTTCTCTCTATTTTTCTTCCTTATTATTTTGTTCCTTCTTTTATCTTTATTTATTTTCTTTTTTCTCTTATGTATTTTTTTTGCTCTTATTTTTACCTTATTCTTTTTTTATTCTTTTTTTTTTCAAATTTATGGTATTATTTATATTTTTTATTTTTTTTCTTATTATTTTCATACTTTTCATATGGTTTCAGAACTGATTCAAAAATCGGTTTCACGGGTGTGCAAAAGAACCATAAAAAACACTTCACTTAAAATATTAATTTTTAAAAATCTGTTCTTGATCTAAACTCTTTTTAAAACATAGATTTTGAATTGAAAATCAATTTATGAACTGAACCATTTTTCTCTTCTTTTCATTTATTTTTTCCCTTTCTATCTCTCTTCTCTTATTTCTTTATTTACTGTCTTTTTTTTTTTAGTTTTTTAACTTTTTTCTCTTACATATTTTTATTTCTTATTTATTTTTGTTTTTTATATTTAAATATTTATTTCTTTTTTTTAATTTTCAGTATCATTTATATGTATGTGTATATATATATATTTTTTTTCCTTCAATCTTTTTGTATTTTCATTTGGATTCAAAATTGATTTTAAAAACCAATTCAGAACTAGTTAGGAACTGAACCAAACTAGTTATAAACTAGTTCAGAACAAAACCGAACTAATAAACTAATTCAATTCTAAGAACTCAATTATTTTTTCCAATTCAGTTCAGTTCGGCAAAAAATGAACCATGCACACCTCTAATCAAACTAGCCAAGGCACATAATAGACAGAATAACTTTTCTGATACTAGCCGTAAGCCCTTGGCTTTTGAAGATGTGAAATGTGTTTCCTTGATAGTTACTCTTGCCTCTGGCTTGGGCAAGATACCTTAGGTTTTTTCAAATCCTTTGTAAGGTGGAACTAGTTGCTTATCAGCTTGCTCTCCCTGCAAATCTATCCAACATCCACAATGTCTTCTATATTTCCTAGTTAAGGAAATATATGCTTGATCCTCCCACTTTTTGGAAGAAAACTTGACCACCCAAACTAAACCAGTACAGATCTTAGAAATGGACTACAAACAGTTAAGGAATAAAGTCACTCCTCTAGTCAAGGTCTAGTAGGAAGAGAAGTCGTCTAAGAAGACGAAGTTCAGCAGCAATATCCAGAGTTATTCGTGACATGTATTTTCCTTTGATTTTGATGAGAAAATCCCAAAAAAAAAGTGTGGAGTAATTTAACACCTTAGAATTCTTTTTGAGCTTAGGTGTGATTGGTATGTGCGTCATATCTGTAGTTTGAAAAGAATTATGGGTTGAAGAATAGATTCCAAAATCTAACTTTAGGTCCCAAATTGAGTATGTAGCAAAAAAAATCCTATTATGAGAGTGTGGTCCTGAACCACACAAAATATTTCCCAAATTGAGTATGTTGCATCCTATTATAAGGGCGTGAAATCACTCTTTTCTGACCACGTGATTTAATAGGAATGACTTCATGTGTAAGATGCAGTCCCTAAAGTGATTTTACCTACACTTGATCTTAAAACCTTTGAAACAACAATAAAATTACGAGAATAGGATAATGTTATCATATTCAGTGTTTGGGGTGAATCATATGGTGTCATGATATGATATAAATAGACAAAAATATTTTTTTTAACATAATCTCATATATTTTTTAAATTTGATTTTTATACTGTTTCTTATTTATTTATGTACACATTATTTTTTATTTTAAATTACTAAATAAATTTTAAAGTCACAATTTTAAGTAAAATATATTAAAATACATAAATAAGTTACAAAAAATTTCAAAATAAAAAATACATATAAAATAAAAAATGGCTAAAAAATTACCGAAAAGGGGGTGAATTGTGTGTACTTCTTCAAGAAACAATGCAAAACACAACCCTTTTATTACAACTTCAACCAAAAATGAAATTTACAGAGTATTAAAATTTTCCTAACCCAAAAAAAAAATTAAAACATGTCAAATAACATCCAATTCAGAGATTAAACATCGGAATCAAAATTAGAAGGGAAAAAGGAATCAATCAATGAAATTCAATACCCTTTTCAAGAAAATATTCAATAACGAACTCAAAGAGAAATATAATGATTCTTAGACGAGAAATATAATGATTCTTAGACCTTAAACAGATTCAATATAACATATATAGTCTAGAAAACAAGTTATAAGCATTGAAATCAAAGAGATAATGTTTAGGAAGAATTACACTGGAATATATCCTGGTTCACTCTCTAACCACTTGAGAGCTACATCCAAAATGAGGTTGATCGTTCCATTATCATCAAGCTTCCAACAGGTACTTGAAGAAAAAAAAATTCAACTGGAATTTTACAAGTCTATGACCACACATTGATCACCCTCAACCTAAGCCCCTTAGGATCACTCCAATTGCCTCACCAACAATTATAATAATAGAAATCATTCAAAAAGAATTAGGGTAACCTCCCATTGTTCAGTTCCAACAAAAAGAACATAAAAAGATTGAGAAACGAGAGAGTAGTTGAGAATTTCCCCAAGGATATGCAAAACTAGCTCAATTGGGGTCAATTTGTGACTTTCATGTGTTCTGAAGTTTTCCAATGTTAATTCTTATTCAGAAACCCTCATAATATGTTTATATAGGTGTCCTATCAGGTTACTAGCCATTTATAGCCATTGAACATCTAAAATTTCGAATTACTTAAGCTTTAAGTCACTAAAGAAAGGGAGTAATCGATTACTTTTCGTGGGGTAATCGATTACTTCTTCAAAGACATAAAGTAATCGATTACTTCTTCAAAGAACCCAGGTAATCAATTAATTTCCAAAAAGTATTCGATATTTCACACTTTGTCTTTTCGATTTTAATGACTCTAAGTGACTTCTAAATGATTCTTAATGACATCTAGCATATATATGAACATGTCTCACACTTATATACCAACTCTTGATGTGTGTGTGATCTTATATGCATAATCAAAGTGTATGTGTCACTAATGCATGAGTTTATGACCTATTAATGCAATCCTCAAGGTAATACTCAATAAACTCATTTCTATAAGTTTTAAGACTTTAAAATAACTATTACAAATAGTAATAACTAAGTCTTCTTTGGTCTTTACTTTGTCTTCAATCTTTGAATCTTCTAGTACTTGTATAAGCTTCTAAACTTTGACTTCAAGTTTGACTTTGCTCATTTGAGTATCCTTATTAACTTTGTATTTTGCTTTGGTCTTCTAGTACCATTTAGGACTTGTTGTCATGCCTTCGATTGAGAGAATCCATGTTGAACTATGTTGGTCCATTGTAGGTGCTTTGTTATCATCAAAACTTCAATATCATAGTCTTTGAGACTTATGGTTCAACAATCCCCCCTTTTTGATGATGATAAACACTTAATTGAGAAACGAGGTTAGTAGCATGAGAATCAAACTTTCCTAACAAAAACATAAAGTAGCTTAATTCCCATTGGTTCTTACTTTACACTTGGAAGACACTTCCTTAGACTTATTTCATGCATAGGTGACCTGGAATATGAAGACCAAGACAAGGAAGAATCATCTTGCACACAAAAGAAAATATAGCATACAATTGTTGACTTTTTTAAAGTTTATGTAACTTAGTTTCTATTGGTTGTTACTTTACATGTAACACCTTTAAAAATTGATTAATCAATCATAAGTTAGCATGATTACACATGGGATATAGTAAACAAAGAAAAACAATCATTTTTTTTACCAAGAATTAAACCTAGGTGTAAAGTTAAAGTTTACTTTTAACCTAATTAACTTTATAATTAATCAATCTTTGGCTTGATTCTTTAAATTAGTCTACACATCATTTAATTAAATTAGAAACAAATATAACTCTTAAAATTCATAAGAGAAGTTAACTAGACTGTCAAAACTCGGTTCATACCAAGTTTGCAAAATTACCAAAATACCCATGTTACCATAAATTTGGCATTTATGTCTCTAAACGCAACTTATGTTCTTTTTAGGTCCTAATTGACTTGTTAGGAATCGACTTGTTAGGAATGAATTATATCTTCACATCCATTATCATGGTAATTTCATAATTCAATTGTTAGAATTCTATTAACAGTCATAAAATTCACACATTGTCTCTCTTAACTCTCTACTTCACATAGTTTGAGAATTAGGATTGTTATATGTAACAGCCCGTGTTAAACCGGATTGTTAACATACTATCGTATTAAGCCACGCTTAATTAAAATGCGGAATAACTTTTTCTTTCATTCGATTATGACGTCATTAAACTTAACCAACTTGATTACTTAATCAATTTCATAAAATACTGCCTGTATGTAAATTGCAAGACAACTAACTGAAATACCTCATATATAAATATAATGTGAGTATCTAAAGCCACACGACTACAACACATAGCCTGGGTCAAAATCCTGATACTTTAATTACGACTTCAAATAAAAGACAATAACAAAACCATGTGGCATGGACAAACCCCATGCTCACCAAATAAGGCACAATGCCCAACAACAGTCTCAGCATAATATCATAATCAAAGCGGGAAAACATAAACAGCAGTCAACATCCAGCATGTCAGCATGTCATAATAACATCAACTCAGCTCTGGCCTCCTGCCACCTGAGCCCTCAACATTACCTGATCCTGAAATAAGCGTCCCCAAACGTGGGGTGAGATCTCTAAACAAAAAATCTCAGTAAGACAAGGGGTCCTCAAGGATCTTCCACCCCAAGCTCACTTACATGTGTAATATAAGTTCAAAAACAGTATTTACAATATAAGCTCCAAAACTATGCGATGCAGCAGATAATCATGCCATGTGTGTTTATCAAATCTACTGGCCAGAGAAATGCAGGAATACGTCTATACCTACATGAGTACAAGGAACACCGCTTGCACCTCACCCACAGCCTCACCGTCTTGTATGTACCACATACTCAGGCTTACCGTATAGGTGGACACCACATGCATATCATAAAAGCACATTGCATATAATAGCTCAACAGCATTTCCAAAACATCAAAGCACGTAACACAGCATGCATAAACCACATCCCCATGGGACATGGTGGAACCACAAAATGACTAAACCGAGGACATGAAAGCTTACATTGCAAGCAATCAATCCAAGCCAAGAGTCCTCACCGCTCAAGGTCCAACACAGCAGAAATCACAATCTGATTTAGACCAGCAATCATATCAATAACATAGCTGGTACGCATAAACATAAAGACTACGTTTCTTTGTTACGTTTTACGTCTTAAGGCTTCCCACCAAGCCACAAGCCCTTAGTCCCTTGATTCTGACTTAATTAAGTATTTACAGAAGTTCAACCCCATCAAAATAGGGTCCACAAACCCATAACTCCGATGTGTATGAACAATATATGTCGGGGGCATATCCGGATATCCATATCCGGATATCTCCAAGCCCATATCCGGATATCTCGTGACAGAATGCAGTTTCTGCATTTCGCGAGATATCACTCCCAAGGTTCCATTTTATTAAAACTGCAGTTGTAATTCTTTACCAAAAATTATGAGATTTTAATATGTTAAACTAGACCTCACAAGATTTCCAACGACATATCTTATGTCTCAATCGGAGTTGTATAACTCCGGTTATGATTTTCGCAAAGTGACTGCTGCCAACTGAATTTCCAGCAACCAAGACGCGACTTTAAACTAACACTGAGATCAAACCACTTATCCAATGGCTACGAAATTTTACAGGGTTATAGCCTTATGTGTTAGCTACACATAGGTCCAAACGGCACTCGATTTGGAGCTCTGTAGCTCAAGATATCGAATTTTTACCGTAACAGGTTCGTTGTCGTCCCCATATCCGGATATGAATATCCGGATACCATATCCGGATACTGATATCCGGATATCTGCCCGACAATATCCGGATATCTCACGACAGAATGCAGTTTCTGCATTTCGTGAATATCCGGTCCAAAGGTTCAACTTTTTAACCGATTAAAGACACTTAAACATGCATTTCTAGGTGTGTTTAACCTTCCCCACCCTTAAGTTATCAACTTAGTTAAATACATGCATCAAGGTTCCATTTTTAAGCATTTAAACCAAGGATCATGGTTGGTATAACTTATCAAAGCTCAAAAACAGAATGGACAGTGCTCATGGAGCTCTCCAACAACTCTTCAAATTCTGACCAAGAAGGGTACACGAAATAAGCCACAAGATAGCTCATTTACTCAACAAGAAGACATCTTTGAGTGTTAAAATGCCAACTAAATGGCCACCCTTCCAAGAACAGATGGTGCAGCCCTCACACACACTCTCACAGCAGCTGGACACTAGTAAAAAGACTCACCTTTCACTCCCACAAGGTCACACACAAGAGTTGATGAGGAGGAAGAGGGAGAGATCACACAACAAGAAGACTTGACCTACAAATGGTGGCCAAAGGTGATGGAACAGTGTTTCACACACTCAGAATGCAGCCTCTCACGTAGGTATTTTAGGTATCTAGGGTTGTGTGCCCTTAGTAGTAATATATATAGGCATATGGTCACCTAACGCGCAGTATTAGCCTTAATAGCTACGCAAAAGATATTGATCCCAAACTTTGGAATCTAGACCTACACATTTTTCTAAGATTTTTCATATTTTTATTTTATTTTTCGGAGCACCTTTCCGGTACGCTCTTTTCCATAGCCAGTATCAGTTCTGGCATCAGATTACGTTATTTTGACTTGAAACTTGTTTTACAAGTCCTACATAATATTATAGTAATTATCATGCATTCGTTATAATTTTCCGGGATACTTTTTCGGTACGCATTTATACCGGGTAGCAGAACCGGTATATACGCTTTTCTTCCGAAAAGCGACTTTCAGCATTTTTACTCACTCAGTATAATTATTTAAGCCCAATAATAATTATTAAGGTCAATTATGGAATCATTTCCTAATTATCATAATTAATTCACTAATTACCTTAATTAGCGGTGCGAGTTCTTACATTATACCCTCAAACATTTAGTGTGAGTGAATTGAAAATCCTAGTGAGGGGTGTTTTGATGAAATCTTCCTACTCTTTGTGTTTTTAAGGACTAAAATCACTCCTATATCTAGTTAAAAGCATGAAAACTTAGAGTTATTTGGCTAAAAAACATGGAGTTTGAATTATTGACTTATGTGAATGATTTTTGCTTGTTTTGTAGGACAATTGAGTTGAATTTGAGCATTGGAGCAATGGTTAAGCTTGAAGGACTTAAAACGATAAATGAGGAGTAACTATTAAGTGAAAATCTCCATAAAGCTATCTTTCGGCCAAAGTTTTCATTTCCTATATGATGGATTTGGATCTTGTGTTTTTCATAAAATTTATATATCTCTCTTTTATCTTTCCACTAAACCAAGATCATATCAATTGGACGCGCATATCATAAGTTATGGCCAAAATACAAAATCTTGTTTTTCTTGTCAAAATAACGTGTTTTAGCACGTTTTAATGCGCTTAAGCCTGTTTAACGCCCTGTTGCGATCCAATTAAGGTCCATTACATGGTTTTCACCTAAAACAAGGATTCCTACACCTATTTAAGCTATTCTTCACGAGTCTTTGACATAACTTGACATTGGAGGCGTAGTTTTCATCGGATGAGCAAGTCTTTCGTGCTTTTGAGAGCCGGAGACGGGTTGCGGGATTATGCTGGAAACTTCTTGTAGATTGATGGATTCACCGCACCATTGCATCAATGGAGTTTGGGAAAGATTCTTGTTTTCTTGATTTCACCATATTAGGCTAGATTTTCTTTGTAGTTAGAGGTAGATGGAACCCAATTGAATCTTTATGCTTCTGAATTAGTCTTTAATGTAATTTTCCCTTTTTATATTGAATGAATGTGTCTTTGCTTAATGCTTTCTATGAGTTGCTCTTGTAGATTGAATTAGGATTCAAATATGACAACAGGGATGTTGTTATATCAATTTGGTTTGACTCATTCATCATTAATTTGTATGACTCTAGGAATAGACATATGAATTGTGCCACTTTTATGCTTCTTTATATTAATGTTTAAATCATTTTGAGAAACAACAAGTAATTAGGATTCTCTTAAGGGAGTAAATGGTTAGAATGCCAAGGGGTTGTGTTTTAACTAAGTTAGGGGAATTGGTGGGCAATATAAAAAGGGCGATTAATTAAGGTTTTAATTTAGAAGATAAAGGGAAAGTCGTAGGAAGTCGAATCCCTAACTATGTTTCTTGATTGACAAGTAATCCAAAATTTACCTTTTTGCTTTGTTATTTAGTTTGGTTTTCATACAATATTCGTGATCAAATTTCATTCAACTCTATTGATTGATTGTCCAACTTAAGTGTAAATAGCGAATTAGTGATTAAAATTCTAATCCTCGTGGGAACAATCTTGTACTCAGTACACTTTATTACTTTTACGACCGGTACATTTGCCAAAGTCACAACATGACTCCAACGATGACTGATGACAATTATGGTGGTTAGCTGATGATGGTAGTGATGGCGATGATGATAATTGGTGCTTGGTGGCTAAGGGGTGACAATGATAGTTATGGCTGGCTTATGGTGGCGGTTGGTGAAATGGTGGCAAGTGTGGGTGGAGGTGACTAGTGGAAATTGTGGGGGCTGATTGATGGTAGTGGTGGTTGGAGGTGATAGTTGCCGATGATTTTGGTGTTGGCGGGTAGCTGATTGGTGGCGATTTTGGTTGCAGACTAATGGTTGGTGGTGGCCGTAATAGGTGGAAGAGATGGTCGGTGGCTAGCTGATGGCAAGGGTTGACTTTCACGCGATTAAAAGTTTGTAACTATAATAACGCAAGAATTCTAATTAATGAGATGTAAGTCACTTTCCGATAAAAATACAATTAATTTGAGTTTTTGGATAAAATTGCAGTATTTCAAAAGTTACCGGAAACTTGAGAAAGAGTTAGTGAGACACTACCTCATGAGCATAGTTAACGTTAAAAATTCATGTTAGATGATCTAATCATGGTTTGTGAGTTAAGTTAAACATTTAATATTAAGTCATGGCTAGATTGTAAGTTATGAAAGAAAGGTTTGTGAGTTGGACCTTTAACTTTTTGCAATTTTATTTTGTTTTATTTTGTTTTTGTTATTTTAATTTAATTTTATTTTAATTTTTCTATTTTTGGTGACCCAATATCCTTACAGTTTGATCCAGAGATAGAAAAAACAGTCAAAAGAAATAGAAAGATTGCAATAGAAAAGAAGCAATAGGAAGCGTCTAAGTTCTACCATATTAAAGGAAGAAGAAATTATGGCAGAGAATGGATTGGTGGTGGTGTTGGAGAGTGATCTTGTGGTGGTGATGGTGAGTGGACATGGCTATTACCATTGCCTCCACCACGGTGCTTGCTACAGTCCACAGGGAAAGTTAGCACTGGTAAGCATTGCGAGGATGTCTTTTGATTCTTTCTTCCTGAAAAACAATTGCTTGAGTCATGAAAAGCAACCAATGAATTGGAAGAAGGGATACAACTTTGAGCTTCCCCATTGAAGTAGTTGTCAGAAAATGTGAAGTTCTTCAACAAAGGTAGCTGACAAATGGTGTTAGACACACATCCACTAAGCTTGTTGTGTGCAATATCTATGATCTCCACATTCTTCAATCCTGACAAGTCAGGTAGAGTCCCTACAAACCCATTATTGCTAACATCCAAAACAGTCAAATTTTGTAGTAAACCAAGTTCTTGTGGGAAGCAACCTCCAAGTCTATTGCCCATGAAGATAATCTCATTCAAGTTCACCATGTTCCCAATAGAGTTTGGAATGCAACCTGAGAATTTGTTGTTAGCAAAGTTAACAACTGAGGCCTTTGATTTTCCTAGAGTTTCTGGTATAATAGATGTGAAATGGTTGTTGTTCAAGAATATTGCATCAAGATCTTTATCAAATAGTTGTGGAGGTAAAGCTCCTACAAATTTATTGTATCTTATGTCCAAGTACTTCAAGCTTGGCCATGTAAGGACCACAGAAGGAAAACCACCAACAAAATTATTGTTGCTGATATCAAACTCAAACACATGAGGGAGATTCTCTAAGCTTTGTGGGACAATTCCACAGAATCTATTTGAGTTGATGTGGAAAAGTGCAATATCTTTCAAGAGGCTTAACTCTTTTGGAAGGTGCCCAGCAATGTTTGCATTGTTAAGATCAATACCAGCAACTACACTCAATGTGGAATCATCAAGAGCAGGAGCACAATATAGACCATTGTAGGAACAAACATCAGAACCAACCCAGTTACCAGTTGTGTTAAAAGGGTCAGAGTAAATAGCCTTTTTCCATGCTTGAAGAGCAACATAGGCATTTTCTAGCCTTTCATTGGCAAATGTTGTGTTACAATCATTTTCATGAACTTCAGCTGGTGGAACATCACCAATTTTTGGTAATGTTATAGGTTCTATTGGCTCAATAATGGGAAATCTAGCATGAAAATGTTCATGAGAAAAGGTTGAAAAAGAAGGAACAACTAGAGAAAATAAGAGAAAGTAACCTAAGGCCTGGTTTGCAAAATGGTTAGCCATGTGTGACCACCTTGGATGGGCCAAGGGTGCATATAGGATATTGTGGAATGAACAAAAGGGTGTTATATTGAGGAAAAGACAAGGTTTGTTGGTTGACAACCATTAAGGTTCTGTAGAAATTAGTTTCCAGCTAGTTTTAGTTCCGAATTCCATGGATTTTCTCTCAGCTAGCCACAAATTTTGGCATGTCTCTAATTTTGTTTAGGCATATTTAGGTCAACGTATAAGTTGTAATCATGACAAGATATCCTGTATAAACAAGTCAACTACTAGTAACCAATGATTCATTGACTAAATTTGGTTGTTCTTCAACAAACTAAGTACTAAATTTGTTCTAGTTTTGAATCCCATATCTGTATTAATCTTCTTAAACTCAACCGAGGCAGATCTATATTGGAGAGAATTTGACAAATATAGGTATTATATAGTTTTTTTTATTCTATTTTTATCTATAATATTAATCTTCTTAAAGTAATATCCCTCTCACACATTGTCACAACAAAAAAGTTCCCAACATTTACTTCTTTTAAGATTTAAACATTGGCATTTCGTTAACAGCAAACTGAAAGAAAAAATATATATAATATTTTGGTTTATCAACAAAATAAAAAAAAATTAAAATCAATAAATAATATAATGTACTAGTAAAAAGGTCATAAGGCAAATTGAACGGTATCTAAAAGTTGGGGTGGCAAAACGAGTTCGCCCGCCCCGCCACCAACCTGTCAAAAGTGGGTTGACCCGTCCCGTCCCGCCACTTAAATTTGGGTTGAAAATTCTAACCCGCCCTGTTTTATGGTGGGTTGGTGGGTCAATCCCCTTAAAAAATAAAAAATAATTAAAAATTAAAAATAAATTATATTTTATAAATATTATAATATTATTTATTTTCATATCACATTCCCCTTAGTTTTTTTCTAATCTTAAGTCTAAATATATGCTAATATTTAATTAGATATTCTTTACAAACTTGTTTTTTATCTCCATATATAAATTACTTTTGTTATAAATAAAGTTTTTTTTCTATATTCTTTCTATAGAGTACTGAGATAACAAAAAATAAGATATCACAAAAGCTTAAAAATAAATAAAATACTACCTAATAATAATAAAAAAATATTTGACCCGGTGGGTCCCGCCACCAACCCGTTTTAACCCACAACCCAACGGGACGGATTAAGGCGGTTGATGGGTTGAAATATGTAACCCAATCAGCTCCATTTTGGCGGATTGACCCGTCGAATTCAACTCATATTGCCACCTCTATTTGAAGCGTGTAACAGAAACTTGCTTCATTTTAGTTTTTCTTTTGGGAACATCACCTGGGTTTAAGATGTACTTCTTTCTTATTGTTTAGTTTAAAAAAAAAACTTCACAAATTATAATTTATATTATCATATAGCTTTGTTATTTTGTTGCCTCTCTTTCATGTTTTAATAATTTAATATGATAAATATCTACTTGTCAATAAAGCGAAATGGCAAAACTAAATGTTTAAAGTTTATTAAATTGATAAGACGTTTTTTTTCTTTTTTTTGGGTGGGGGAATAATAAGGGAAATCAAAACAAAACTTCAACAAACAACAAAAAAAAAAATCTAAAAGCAGACTCACCAAACTCCTTTGGCACAGGTGGTAAGGAGTTTAGTCCCCTTAATCAGATGTCTCGAATTTGATCCCTGAGAATGGAAAAAAAGGATTTGGGAGAGCCGCCCCAAAAGGGTCCGATAGTGCTCGATGGGGATTAATCTTCGGTTACCGCCGGAGGATACCTTTGAATTTATTAAAAAAAAAAGTGTGCAGTTTCAGATAGTTTACTCTATATGAACATGTTATAGTATAAATTTGATCTGATGGTAATGCTTGTCGGAGGTTTAATCTATAAAACAAAGGATTTGCTTTTTCTACAATTAATATAGATATCTTATTTTGAAGGGAAAATTAAGGTATTTTTGTAATTATAATTTATTTCAGGGTTATAATAATTTTTTTCATTATAATTTTTTAATTTTTCAACCCAAAATAACGTCGTTTTGGGAGTGAATGTAGATAACTTATATATATTTACCGTAGAACTGTTAAAGTCTAAAATAAGGTTTCGCTTTTTCTGCAGTTACTGCAGATGAGTTATCTACAGTAAGCCCAATGCGACATCATTTTGGGGCGGAAATCATGGTGTTTTTGTAATTTTAATTTATAATAGTCTTTATATTTATAATTTTTTAAGATTTTAATACCAAAACGACGTCGTTTTGGGAATAAATACAGATTATTAGAGCAAGAGAGAAAGAAAATGCAAAAAACGTATTTTTCATTATCTGTAACAGTCCTCATTATTCATTACAATAATTGTGATTAAAACGTATATATGCGAATAAAGGAAAAGAAGAGTAACAGAAAGTGTGAGGTGTGGGTGTGTAATTGGCCCCACAACAGAATCCTAACAGAAAGGCTAAAAGATACATGGTGTAAGCAGTGCTGCAAGCTACAACAGAAAATAATAAAAATACAAAAATATATATACTAAAACTCCCCCTCATGATGGAGAGTGGATGTTATGCACTCCCATCTTGGAAAGAAGAGAAGAGAACTGATTTGGATGAAGGGCCTTAGTGAAAATGTCAGCCAATTGATGTGTAGACGGAATAGGAAAAGTCTGAAGACAGCCTTTAATGATTTGTTCTCTGACCAAGTGACAATCAATCTCGATGTGTTTTGTCCTCTCATGAAAAACAGGATTGGCAGCTATGTGAAGAGCAGCAGTGTTATCACTGAATAGAAGAGCAGCAGTGTTATCATAGAATAGATGAGCAGCAGCAGGGTGAGAGACATGAAAATCCTTAAGCAATGAAAATAGCCAAGTGAGTTCACAAGAAGCATGAGCCATGGAACGATATTCAGCCTCAGCTGAGGACCTGGAAACAGTAGATTGTTTCTTGGATTTCCAACTTATTAGAGAAGTACCCAAGAAAACACAAAAACCAGAAATGGATTTGTGAGAATCGGGGCAAGAGGCCCGATCAGAATCAGAGAAAGCATTTAATTGAATGCTTGAAAAAGCTGAGAAAAGTAGACCTTGTCCAACAGTGCCTTTTAAGTAAGCAAGAATTCTCTGAACAACATGTAGATGAGGGACTCTTGGGGCAGCCATGAATTGACTGAGATGGTTTACAGCATAACAAATATCTGGTCTTGTGATGGTTAAGTATAGTAATCGGTCAATCAACCTTCTATACAAGGGAGAAGATCACCAGTATGGGATGAGAGCTTAAGATTCGGCTCCATGGGTGTGGACTTTGGTTTACAACCAAGGTAGCCAGCATCACTCAAGATTTGCATAGTATATTGTCTTTGACAAATAGAGATTCCAGCAGAAGATCAAGCAACTTCTATACCCAAAAAGTACTTTAAGGGACCCAGATTTTTTAATTTGAACTTGCTGTCCAGTAAAGATGTGATGATGAATCTGATTTATATTGTTAGAAGCTACCAGTATGTCATCTACATATACTAGGATAGCTATGAAAGTAGCACCAGAAGACTTGGTGAAGAGGGAATGATCAGCCTGAGAATGAGAAAAGCCAAGAGATGAAAGTGTGGAGGAGAACTTGGCATACCATTGGCGAGAGGCTTGCTTTAGACCATACAAAGATTTTTGGAGCTTGCAAACAGCATTTGGTGGCAAAAACTCCCCCTGTTTGGGATATCCAGGAGGTAAAACCATGTAGACTTCTTCAGATAATTCACCATGTAAAAAGGCATTATTGACATCTAATTGGATTAGATGCCAATGATTGATTGCAGCAAGGGAAAGCATCATACGAACTGATGTAATTTTGGCAACTGGAGAGAAAGTTTCCATGAAGTCCAATCCTTCTTGTTGAGTAAAACCTTTGGCCACAAGTCTGGCCTTATAGCGCTCAAGAGAACCATCACTATGGTATTTAACTCGATAAAACCATTTACAACCAACTGGGTTCTTACCTTCGGGCAATGAAACAACAGACCAGGTATGATGCTTTTCAAGAGCAGAAATTTCAGTATCCATAGCAGCTAACCACTCAGGGAGTTGGGAGGCTTCAGCATAGGCAGAAGGCTCAAAGTGTGAAGAAAGAGCATTGATAAAGGCAAGATGGGGAGGGGATAATCTGGAATAGGACAAGTGGGCAAAAATGGGATGCATAATAGATATGGAACATATATAATCTGAGAGGTGGGATGGCTGCCTTTTTGAACGGACAAGTTTGGTCATAGTTTGATCAGGAGCTTCAGTGGTAGTGGTTGGAGGTGGAGAGGTTGATGAAGATGGTAAAGAGGTGGAAGGAGTAGACAAAGAAGCAGAGGAAGAGAAAGGAAATATAGACTCATGGAAGACAACATCCCTAGAAATGACTATCCGATTGGAATTGAGATCAAGGAGCTTATATGCTTTGTATCCATGTGGATACCCGATGGAAATAGCTGGTGAGGAACGAGGAGAGAACTTGTGTCTATTTCGAGACAAAGTAGAATAGAAACATAGACAACCAAAGGTTCGAAGATGTGAATAGGAAGGAAGTGTGTGAGTAAGAAGCTCAAAAGGTGTCTTATGATGAAGGAGGGGTGAGGGAATGCGATTAATGAGGTATACTGTAGTAAGAACACAGTCTTTCCAGTAGGCTAATGGAATGTGAGATTGGAAATGCAGTGCGCGGGCAACATTTAGGATATGTTGGTGTTTGCGTTCAACAACTGAATTTTGTTGAGGACGCTCCACACAGGAATGGAATAATTGGATACTTTTCGATGAATAGAAATGAGGAAGGTGGAATTCAGGGGCATTGTCACATCTAATTGATTTTATGGCAGTGGAATATTGAGTGAAGATCAAAGTGTAAAATGAAGGGGAAATTATAGTAAAATCAGATTTGTGCTTGAGAGGAAAAACCCATGTAAAACGTGTGGCATCATCAACAATTGTTAAAAAATATTTGTCACCAGAAACAAAAATTGGAATAAATGGTCCCCAAATGTCACAGTGTATTAAAGTAAAAGCAGATGAAGATATTTTAGGATTCAAAATGAAACGTAATTTTTTGTTTTGCTAAAGGACAGACAGTACATGGTGAATGATTAGAGACACTATCAGCAAATTGTAAAACATTCTTCATTGAAATTAAAAGGGAAGGGGAAGGATGGCCTAGCCGAGAGTGCCATACCACAGAAGATGGGGAAACAACAGAAGAACAAAGGGGATGGGAAACATGAGAAATAGGAAAAAAATTGGAAGAATAAAAAATGTAAAGGTCACCCGTGCGCCTAGCAATCCCAATCACCTTGTGAGTTGTAGCATCCTGGAGAAGACAAAAGGAATTGGAGAAAATAATGACAATGTTAGAATCCCGTGTGAGAGCACTAACAGAAATAAGATCGAGGGAAAAAGAGGGAACGAAAAGAAAATTATGTAAAACAATGGAAGGGGAAAGAGGAACGGTTCCAACATAAGAAATAGAAATATAGGAACCATTTGGAAGAGATATAGAACCAGAAGAAGAAGACGATGTATCGGAAAACAGAGATGGAGTGAAAGTGACATGGTGAGTAGTACCAGTGTCAATCACCCACGAAGATGAAGATAAAGGAAGGGGAAACTTACCACTGAAGCTTGCGATCAAGGGATTTGTAGGAGCAAAGGTGGCTGACGGTGGGTCAGAGGCATAGGCGGTGGCGGTGGGTTTTGGACAAGTCTGAAGAAGGGAGAGTAGTTGATCGAACTGACCGGATGAAAGGGATTGGGAGCCATGTGGTGAGTTGGGTTGTGAGGTGGCAAAGTTTATGTGGGCCTGAGTGGGAGATGGGCCAGGATGAGGGCGTGGGCCTCTGGGTTTGTATCCCGGAGGAAAACCATGTAGTTTGAAGCACTTGTCTCTGGTGTACCCAAGTTGCTGACAGTGCGAACAAAGAGGACGAGGACGCCGTTGAGTGGAGACAGCAACAGCCATGGAAGTACGAACCGGTGCAGCTTGTGAAGAACCACCAGAGATCGAATTAGCCAGAGGAGCATCAAATGAAGGAAGGACAGAGGTGGAGATTTGCTGTTGCCTTTCTTCCTGCAGAACCAGCGAGAAAACACGGGACAAAGAAGGCAATGGCTCCATCAAAAGAATATGAGCGCGTATAGATGAAAAAGAGTCATTCAAGCCCATTAAGAATTGCATAGCATAGACCTTCTGTATGGAATCAGAAAGAGTGCGAAGGCCACCACATGTGCAAGGAAAATTCGGAGTGTGATCTTGGAGTTCATCCCAAAGTATTTTCAGCTTAGTGTAGTAGGAATTGATATCCAGAGCTCCCTGGTGAAGTGATGATATTTGCTATTTCAGTTGGAATATACGTGGTCCATTTGCTTGGTGGAAGCGTGTGCGGAAATTAGCCCACAATTCAGAGGCGGTGGAGAAGTACATTAAACTATCAGCAATCTCCTTGGTAATGGAATTAAGGAGCCAAGAGATCACCATCGAGTTGCATCGATTCCAAGCAGAAAACATCTGATACCATATTAGAGCAAGAGAGAAAGAAAATGCAGAAAACGTATTTTTCATTATCTGTAACAGTCCTCATTATTCATTACAATAATTGTGACTAAAACGTATACATGCGAATAAAGGAAAAGAAGAGTAACGGAAAGTGTGAGGTGTGGGTGTGTAATTGGCCCCACAACAGAATCCTAACAGAAAGGCTAAAAGCTACATGGTGCAAGCAGTGCTGCAAGCTACAACAGAAAACAATAAAAATATAAAAATATATATATTAAAACAGATAACTTATCTGCATTAATTACAGAAATATTTTTCCCCTAAAATAAATACATTTTATTCCAAAAAATATTTTTGTTTATTCATTTTAATAAAACTTAAAAGCTGATTTTTCATTAAATTCACACATTTATGCGGTCTACGTGTAAAGCTTACGATTGATTAATATTTTAATGTAATGAATATTAATTTTTTATTGAGAAATATATGTATTTCGAATGAATAGTTGTTAGAAAATTAGTTGTACTTCTTATTTATTTAGTATAGGTAGAACTTGTAATTAAAACTAGCGGAATGGATATGGGACAATATTATGTCTCCATAGATTTTATAGTCGGTTTAACATTGTCTCGGTAGATTTTATAGTAGGTTTACAGGGATGATATGATGTTATATGAAAAATATGTTTGTCATATGAGATAAATTGTCGTATATAATACATAAAAAAAAAAGTGGGACCCACGAGCCCAATAAGGAAAAGAAAAAGAAAGAAAATAGTGGGAGTTATTTATTTTTTATGTGTGTTACATAAGACAAATATGCAACATAAAAAATGTATTCCCGGTGTTATATAGGTGGTAATAGACATAATGACAAAAATTATTCATTTCTTGCCGTCAAGGCAAAGATTACTACAGAAAAGCTAGCACATATATATGTTTAAGAAATGGTAAGATTTTATCGGGTGCGGAAGAGTGTAGTGAGTGATCGTGATCTCAAGTTCATTTTCAGATATTGGGGAGCTTTACAATAGATTTTTTGTACTATGAGTTGTTGAGATATATAAAACCATTAATGTAGCCTCACCCAATAACTTAAGCTTTTGGGTTGAATTGGTTCTTTAATATGGTATCAGAGCCTCGTGTCCTAGGTTCGATCCTCACCGCCCCCACTTTTTTTCAAGTGAAATTTCTTTGTTCGCACAGATAAGTGGGCCTGTGCATTGTCCACCCTTCAAGCCCAGTTGGCTCTCGTGTGAGGGGGCGTGTTGAGATATATAAAACCATTAATGTAGCCACACCCAACAGCTTACCCTTTTGGGTTGAATTGGTTCTTTCACACGAGTCTTAGCACTGCCTACCACTCCCAGACAGATGGACAAACAAAGAAAATTATACAGACTCTAGACGATATAATGCGAGCGTGCATGCTTGAGCAAGGTGGCAACTAGGATACATATTTACCCTTGGTGGAATTTGCCTACAATAATAGTGTTCCTTCCATTTAGGCATGACACCTTATAAGACCCTCTATAGGAGGAAGTACAGATCTCCTACTTGTTAGGTGAGAAGCAAATTTTAGGATTGTAGTCCAAGAAACCTCCATGCACATCCATATGATCAGACTTATGGGTGTGCAAAAGAACCAAAAGAATGAACTGACCTGTGAACTTAATTGAATTGCGCTTAAGAACAATTGAATTTTAAAAATCAGTTTGTGCACCGAATTACTTTTTAAAAAATAATTGTTTTTGAAAAATCAGTTCTTGAACTAAACTGACTTACGAACCAAATTGGTTTTCAAAACCAGTTAAAAAATCGAACTGCTTTAAAAAACCATGAACCGAATTATTTTTCTTCTTCTTCTTTTTTTTTTTTTTTCTCTTTATCTTTCTTCCTTATTTATTTTGTTCCTTCTTTTATCTTTATTTTTATTACTTTATTTCTTTAGTTAGTTATTTTTGTTTTTCTTTTCTTTTCTTTTTTCTCTTGTGTATTTTTCTATCTTATTTTTACTTTATTTATTTTTCTTTTCATATGGTTTCAGAATTGGTTCAAATACCAGTTTTAGAGGTGTGTCAAAGAACCACAAAATATATTGCACTTAAAAAATTAATTTTTAAAAATCAGTTCTTCAACTGAACTATTTTTAAAATAGTTCTTAAATTGAAAATCAGTTCACGAACCGAACAAGTTTTTTTCACGTCTTTCATTTATTTTTCTTTTTTCCTCTCTATTTCTCTTCTCTTATTTATTTATTTACTGTCTTTTTTTATATCTTTATTTCTTTAGTTTTTTAATTTATTATTTTTATTTTTTCTCTTATGTATTTTTATTTCTTATTATTTTTAATTTAAATTTTTAAATATTTATTGCTTTTTTTAATTTTTAGTATCTTTTATATATTTTTTGATTTTTTTCCTTCAATCTTTTTAAATTTTTATTTGGATTCAAAATTGATTTTAAAGACCAATTCAGAACTAGTTCTGAATTGAACCAAACTAGTTATGAACCAGTTCAGAACTCAACCAAACTAATAAACAAATTCACTTCTAAGAACTGAATTGTTTTTTTCCAATTCAGTTCAGTTCGGCAAAAAAATTGAACTGAATTGAACCACGCACACATCTAGTTAGACTAACCAAGGCACATAATAAACATAATAACTTTTCTGATACTAGACATAAGCCCATGGCTTTTAAAGATGTGGAATGTGTTTTCTTGAGAGTTACCCTTGCCTCTGGTTGGGGTAAGATACCTTAGGTCTTTTCAGATCCTCTGCAAGGTGGGACAGTTGCTTATACGCTTGCTCTCCCTCCAAATCTATCCAAATGCACAATGTCTTCCACATTTTCTAGTTAAGGAAATCTGTGCTTGATCCCTCCCACATTTGAAAATAAAACTTGACCATCCAAACTAGACGAGCATAGATCTTAGAAATGGACTACAAACAGTTGAGGAATAAAGTCACTCCTCTAGTCAAGGTCTAGTAGGAAGGGAGGTCGTCTGAGAAGATGAAGTTCAACTGCAATATCCAGAATTATTCTTGACATGTATTTTCCTTTGATTTTGAAGGCAAAATCCCAAAAATAGTGTGGAGTAATATAACACTTGAGAAATTTTTTTGAACTTAGGTGTGATTTTTATGTGTTCATTTTTTTAATTTGAAAATAAAATTGGGTTGAAG
The DNA here is from genome assembly GCA_032173675.1 of Gastrolobium villosum. Taxonomy (NCBI): domain Eukaryota; kingdom Viridiplantae; phylum Streptophyta; class Magnoliopsida; order Fabales; family Fabaceae; genus Gastrolobium; species Gastrolobium villosum. Next base: position 28,639 of record JAVKPL010002709.1, on the reverse strand, counting down.
AATAGAGTCCAAAATCTACTTTTAGGTTCCAAATTGAGTATTTAGCATCCTATCATGAGGGTGTGAAATCACTTTTTTCTGACCACATGATTTAATAAGAATGGCTTCATGTGTAAGATGCACTCCCTAGAGTGATTTTACCTACATTTGATCCTAAAACCTTCAAAAAAACAATATAAGTATGATAATAGGACAATGTTATCTTATCTGGTGTTTGAGGTGAATCATATGGTATCATGATATGATATAAATAGATAAAAATACTCTTTTCAAACAAAACTTCATATGATTTTTTAAATTTGATTTTTAAACTATTTCTTTTTTATTTATGTACATATTAGTTTTTTATTTTAAATTAATAAATAAATTTTAAAGTCATAATTTTAAATAAAGTATATTAAAAAACATAAATAACTTACAAAAGATTTTAAAATAAAAAATATATATCTTCACTAAATAAATTCTTAAAAGTTAAATTTTAAGTTGATTGTCAATATTAATTGGAGGCTGGTGGCTAGTGACAATGGGTGATGGACTGATGGTAGTGTCAGGTTGAAGTAGTGCTGGTTGTGGGGGCTGGTGGTGATGGATAGTGACAATAGGTGGTGGTAAATAAGGATGTATGGTTAAAGTGGTGGTGGTTGTGGAGGCTGATGACGATGGATAATGGTGATGACTTCAACGATGACTTATGGTCAACGAAAATCTTAACAGTCTAAAAAATAAAATTAGATAGCAGACATTCTACAAAATAAATTCAGATCATAATATGCCTTGCAATATTCACATGTAATCCCATTATCATCGTTATCTTCATCTTTTTCACATGGTGACCATCCAATTGAAACTTTTTGCATTTTGCATGTGTTGGAATGACATAAAGTTATGTTTTGGAACCATTCTTCACACACCCATAGGCATACAATAAAAAATGGAAGAAAATTAGACCAAACCACAAACAAAATGGTAATAAAGATAATAAAAAAGGACCCTCGTGCTATTTTTATCTGTACCAAACAGCAATTGGAAAGCATTCTTAATAGGAAGATGTTCTTATTTCTAAACTTGAACTGATGTGCAATATGTAATTGGAAAAACAATACTTAAACAAGGATTATAATAATTTATTGTGGTATCACTATAATGTAGAACTTAAAATAAAAATAATTATTTTCTTGTGGAGAAGACAAAACTTGTATTTCTCTTTTTCTTGTGATATGTTGCTTACAATATGGATTAGTTTATATAGGCACTAGATTGCCTTTCCATGAACCAAACATTAAATTAGCCATAAACCACAAAACTAAACTTCTAACTCTTGGCCTCTCTAACTCTTGGCCTTTCACTTTCTCACAACTCTTGGCCTTTCACCTTTTCACAACTCTTGGCCTTTCACTTTCTTACAACTCTTGGCCTTTCACTTACCTAAAACACATGACTGCTTAATTAAGACTATTAAATATAAAACTAACAAAACATTTAAAGTTTATTCAACAATTCTCCTTCATAAACTTAAATGGTTCTGCCATCTTTCATCCCAAGCATCTTCTTACAATTGTTGAGCAGCAACGTCGGCAGTGGCTTTGTGAAGATGTCCCCGACTTGCTCTTGACTGGTCACGTGTGTTAGCTCCACATTTCCTTCCTTTACTTGATCCCGGATGAAGTGAAATCGGACGTCAATATGCTTGCTTCTTTCATGATTTACCGGGTTCTTGGCTAGCTCTATTGCCGACTTATTGTCAATTCGGATCACAGTTTGGCCGACTTGTTTTTCCTCCAACTTGCTTAGCAAATTCCTGAGCCACATTGCATGACAAACACACCAAGATGCAGCTACATATTCAGCTTCACATGTCGACAGTGTCACAATAGGTTGCTTCTTCGAAATCCAGGTGAATGCCGTGTTGCCCATGAAAAACACATAACTAGCCGTGCTCTTTCGATCATCTACGTCTCCACACCAATCACTGTCAGAATATCCAATCAACTTGTATTTTGCCGAGCTCGAGTAGTGTAACCCGTGTGAAACTGTACCTTGAACATACCTCAGAATTCTCTTTACCGCCTTCCAATGTGTGTATCTCGGCTCCTCCATGAACCGACTTACTATGCCGACACTTAACGAGATATCCGGCCTCGTGCATGTGAGATAACGTAGGCTTCCCACCAAACTTCTGTACTTGCTTGCATCAACACAGTCTCCTCCATCAAACTTAGAGAGTTTTGAACCGGGTTCCATTGGTGTTGAAACTGGGTTGCAATCTTCCATCTTGTACTTCTTCAAAATCTTTTTTGCATAAGCCTCCTGTGACACAAAGATTCCCTTCTCATTTTGTTTTACTTCCAAACCAAGAAAGAACTTCATCAAACCGAGATCTGTCATTTCGAACTCTCTTGTCATTGTGCTCTTGAACTCTTGTATCATCTTGGCATTGTTTCCCATAAAAATGAGGTCGTCAACATAAAGAGCCACAATTAACAAGTCTCCTCCATTTTTCTTGACATAAACAGCATGTTCATATGGACATTGTTCAAGTCCATTCTCCTTGAAATATTTGTCAATACGCTTCAACCCGTAAAGTGCTTTCTTCAATCTCAGCACCTTCTTCTCTTCTCCTGCCTTCATGTAGCCCGGCGGTTGTTCCACATAAACTTCTTCTTCAAGAACACCATTCAGAAATGCCGACTTTACATCCATTTGATGCATTGGCCATCTGTATTGAGCAGTCTGTGAGATGAGTAGCCGAATTGTCTCCATCCTTGTAACAGGGGCAAACACCTCGTCATAGTCAATTCCAGCCTTCTGCTTATAACCTTTTGCAACTCGTCGAGCTTTATATCGTTCTATCTCCCCTTGAGCATTCATTTTCTTCTTGAACACCCACTTCACTCCAATGGACCGACTTCCTTCTGGTAGCTCGGCTAACTCCCATGTGTTATTTCGGTCAATGGCTTCTATCTCCTCATCCATGGCATCTTGCCATTTCTTATCTCGGATGGCTTCTTCAAAACTTATGTTCTCAGAGTCTGCAAGAAGGCAAACAAAATGTACCTCACTTGTTGACTCATATATGTCTTGTATGCTTCGCATCCTGGGTTGTCGTACCTCATCTTCATCATCAGAAGCTTCAGGACTTTCCGGGTTGATAATTTGTGTTGAGATTCTGTCTTCAAAGTTTACCTCGGAAGAATTGTTCCAGTCCCACTCATTTGCTTCATTGAGCTTTACATCTCTGCTTACTATGACTTTCTTGTTGACGGGGTCAAACAACTTATACCCCTTTGTTTTTTCATCATATCCAATAAAAACATATTTCTTGCTTTTATCTTCGAGCTTGGTTCTGAGCTGGTCCGGTATGTGTGCATAGGCTATACTGCCAAAAACTCTGAGATGAGCCACTGAAGGCTTTTGACCGCTCCATGCTTCCTATGGAGTTTTATCATCCAAGTTCAAATGTGGACATCGGTTCTGCACATACACAGCACACTGCACAGCTTCCGCCCAAAACTCCTTCGGCATCCTTTTGTTCTTCAGCATTGACCGAACCATGTCAAGAATAGTTCGGTTCTTCCTTTCAGCCACGCCATTCTGTTGTGGTGAGTATGGTGTTGTTAGAAACCTCCTTATCCCATGTTCCTCACAGAAAGACATAAACGCTGTTGAGGTATATTCCCCACCTCTGTCAGACCGCACCGATTTGATATAGCTTCCTGTTGCCTTCTCAATCATCACCTTGAACCTTTTGAACACATCAAACACCTCGGACTTCTCCTTCAGAAAGTAAACCCAAGTTTTCCGTGAGAAATCATCAATAAAGGAAATAAAATACTTCTTACCGCTGAAGGAACCCGGATTGATGGGTCCACACAAGTCGGTATGTATTAGTTCCAGAGGTTGCTTAGCCCGGAATCTTGCCATCTTCTGAAACGTGGTCCTGGTATGCTTGCTAAGTACACAACTCTCACAAAACTTTCCTTCAAAGTTGATGCTAGGTAACCCTTCCACCATCTTCTTCTTTGCCAACTCGGTTTGACCACCATAATGTAGGTGACCAAACCGGAGATGCCAAAGTGACGCCTTATCTTCCACCTCGGCTTGTAAACATTCAACCTGTATACATTTCAGATTTAGTTTATACATACGATTCTTACCCATTTGAACCCGAACTATCAGCCGACCTTGCTCATCTTTCAAATACAATACCCGGTCTTTCATAATAACCGAGTAACCTTTCTCCATCAGTTGACCCATGCTTAAAATATTGCTTTTTAGGTCGGGTACATAGTACACATCTCGAATTGAGCCAATTAACCCGTCCTTTTGTAGGAAACAGATCGTACCTCGGCCTTTTACCTCAACCTTTGAGGCATCCCCGAACGAAACATGTCTGGTTTCCACCTTTCTCATCTCCTTGAAGAAGTCCTTATGTCCGCACATGTGGTTGCTCGCACCCGTGTCAAGATACCACTCCATGTCATCGTCTGGACTTCCTTTACTGTGTGTCATTAACAAGACACCATCCTTCATCTCGCCTTCTGTGGCTAGGTTGGACGTCTCCTCCACCTTTTTCTCCTCTCTGCATTCTCTTGCGAAATGTCCGACTTTGCCACAGTTGTAACACTTGTCCGAGTTACACTCTTTTGCATAGTGACCAAACTTTCCACATTTGTAACACTCGATGTTTGAATAATGTGACCGACCTCCTCGTCGACCTCGTCCTCTTCCTCTCCAGTTTTGTTGATTTGACTGTCCTACCTCATCACTATACACTTCTTGACTTCGGCCTCGACCTCTACCACCACGGCTAGTACCTCGTCCACCGCGGCCACGTCCTCTACCTCGAAAATTTTGAGAATAGAGCATCTTCTCATCTTTAATTGTTGCTTTGGTCTGAAGTGCCTGCTCAAGAGTTTCCTCATTCTTCTTCTTTCTTTGTTCATGCGCTTCAAGGGAACCCGCCAACTCATCAATGGTGAGTGTAGACAGGTCCTTGGACTCCTCTATGGCACAAACCACGTTTTCAAACTGGTCTGTCAAAGATCTCAAGATTTTCTCCACCACTCTGGTGTCAGGTATATCTTCTCCATTCCGTTTTAACTGGTTCACAATTCCTTGAACCCGGGCAACGAACCCGGATACTCCTTCCGTGTCCTTCATCTTCATTCCCTCCAACTCGGCACGAAGGGTTTGAAGCCGGACTTGTTTAACCCGGTTAGCTCCTCTATAGACATTTGCTAAGATGTCCCAGGCTGCCTTTGAGGTTTCACAATTTGCTATCTTCTCGAACCCGGATTCGTCTACAGCTCGGAAGAGCATGAATAACGCCAGCTTGTCTTTTGCACGCGTCTCTTTCAACGCTTTGGTTTGAGCCGCCGAATGGCCTCCAGTGTCCTGTGGTTCTACAAAACCTGCTTGAACATTCTCCCAAGCGTCCTGGGATCCGAGAAGAGCCGTCATTTGGATGCTCCAATTCTCGTAGTTCTCCTTCGTCAACTTAGGTAGTGCCATATCACTCCCCCTTCCATAGCTTTGATACCAATTTGTAGTATCACTATAATGTAGAACTTAAAATAAAAACAACTATTTTTTTGTGGAGAAGACAAAACTTGTATTTCTCTTTTTCTTGTGATATGTTGCTTACAATATGGATTAGTTTATATAGGCACTAGATTGCCTTTCCATGAACCAAACATTAAATTAGCCATAAACCACAAAACTAAACTTCTAACTCTTGGCCTCTCTAACTCTTGGCCTTTCACTTTCTCACAACTCTTGGCCTTTCACTTTCTCACAACTCTTGGCCTTTCACTTTCTTACAACTCTTGGCCTTTCACTTACCTAAAACACATGACTGCTTAATTAAGACTATTAAATATAAAACTAACAAAACACTTAAAGTTTATTCAACAATTTTTATTGCAAACAAAACCACAAACAAAGATTAGGCCAAACCATAAACACAGTTTCTTTGGAAACTGTCTTCTTTGGAAATTTATAGGAAATGTATCACTTTATAGGCTCATCGTCATTCTAGGGATTAACACAGTTTCTCCTATTTTGCTTCCTGTAAGAATAGTTGCCTCAACAACATGATTGCCCAATCTTGTGATAAGCAGTCGTGTATCATTGTATAAACCTCTTGATTGATCAATATTTCTCAACAGCATGTCCAGAACTTCCACCGTCAAATTAATTTATGATTAGGAAGCCTTGAACATGAGAAGTTATTTAAGATCTCAGGTGAGAATTCGTCATCCTCGGGTGAAGAGTTACCATCTTGCTTCAAAACATTATCTGAACTCAAGCATGTCCTTTCTTCACCCGGAATTAAAGACATTAGGTGTTCATTTAAAATAGCAACATCTGCCAATTTTGGGGTCAAAATGACACGTTCTTTGAAGAAGTTGTAATTGACAAAGATGTAAGCTTAAATAATACAACACTCAACAGCTTTCAAAAAGAAGTTGTATTCCACTTTAGTCCCACGATTATGACTTCTGTCATGTCATCAAACACGTTTGTAACATTTTACTATCCCAGAAAAATATCTACTACACATAGAATACAAAAACTATCCCTTGCGAGACATAAATAATCCTTGCAACTTTGTTCAATGCTGCATATGTCACGGAAATCATGAGCAGACACGATTGCAAAAATTTCTATCAATATCTCGTCTGGAAGATCGTTGAGGGACTCAGGTTCCTGTTCTTCAATCCAAGCCCGCTTAGCAGAAGATAGACCTGCCATTGATATAAGTTTAAATATTTGCTAAGAACGTTTTAAAACTTTTTTTGTATGCAACGAAACCGTTTAAATTTTGCATGAATACAAATCACATTAGACCTATATATATAGTGAAGGATTAGCTTTGTTTAGGTATGTAAAAATCAAGACTATTCGTATTTACCATAACTATATTGCTAACTCAGGTCAGTGAATACTATAATTACAACTCTTCGTATTCAACATTAAATTAATATCCTTTATCATTTTGAGTATAACTATTAAGTCCCCTGTCAGGCTTTGCCGATTTTGTTTTCAGTTTAATTAATGACAAACATCTTCATAATTGTGTCACAATTAACAGTGTGTTGATTCTGCATTGGTCTTTAAAACGTCTAATAATAACGAAGACACTTCAAAGTTATGATTCCCAGAGACAACAATTATCAATTGGGGAATTTCCGGTAGCATGATGAGTTACAATTAATGAAATATATTCGATAATTGTGTTACAAATAGTATAGGATAAGGCCGGTAGAATAAGGCCTGATAGTATAAGACCTGATTAAATTTTAATATTATCCAGCATTTGGTATGGTATGGTATTGTATAAAATAATATCCTTCAATATTTTAAAAATTAATATATTAAAAAAAATTATTTTAATATATAAATATTGAAATGATATATTAGTTCTTGGGAATTGTACTTGTAAACAATATTAATACAGCAACCCCTTATCATGCCAATCCACCCCTCCTAGGCTTGATTAAGTTATACATCATTTTGGTGTATAAGAGGATCCTGCTGTATATGCTTATACTATACGATGGTCACACCAAATAATTGAAAATATCATAACGTAAGAGTGTGTTGATTCTGATTCTGCACTGGTCATTAAAACGTCTAATAATAATGAAGTTGGTTCAAAGTTATGATTCCCGGAGATAACAGTTATCTGTTGGGGACTTTTACATGGTTATGATGAGTTATAGGTTATTAGACTAAAAGATTTTTTGGATAATTTAATAGACATTGATTATAAGATTTTATTAGGCTTCACCTTTCTAATGCACAATGTTGAAATCATTATAGCAGCAAGTCTGCAATCAATAAAATGACACCATATATCACCACTACTGATATTGCACATTAATCGTAGTAACAATAATGGCTTATAATTTCCAATTTATACATAGCCACTGCTTCGAGCTTTAACACCTTGTCATATGAATTTCAGAATTTTGATTGACTACCTGACAACATTTAGACCCCGTAAATGATAATTTAAAACTCCTCCAATTAGTTAATTCACCGTGTATTTATCATTCCAATAAAATAATATGGGGTGTGATTTTCTTATGTTGCATGAGAATTGAATTCTCATGTTGTGACTCAATTGGTGGTGGATCCCACATTTATTAAAAAAAAAAAATTTGCACACAAATCGAAAGGTCACAAATATGAGAATTAAATTCTCATGCAATATGAGAAAATGTTTTCCCAAACAATATACGGGTAAAGTGAAAGAATTGAAAATAGTGTGAAAAATAACTAACGACAAACAGAACATTTTATAATCCAGAAGCTGCATAATTCATAGTTTGACTATAGGAACACTCCTATTTGGCAGAAGAGCAGCAACTTTAAAATTTGAAGTTAAACAGACAGGAACTGATTACCAAAACATACGAAATCTACAAAGACATAATTAAAAAAACAGATATATTAATATCAAAGACACAAAAAACATAGACCACACCTTTTTTTTGAAATCTACAGTGGGATCGATAATTATTCTTGTTGTATACTTTGTATTTGTTATTCCGATTTTACCTTTACAATTTAAAAAGCATAAGAAGGGAAATAAACGAAAGCATTCCATCATGATATCAGAATCAAATATCAGTAAAAATACCCCTGAAATCCTTTATTCTGGCAAGCTGAACTATCATCACGTTTTGAGGAGACTGATTACACGCCAAAAATTCTTGCACTTGATTGACGTAGTGCTCCCACAAAGTGCACTCAAGCTTCTGTTCATAGTGTTTGTAATAAATCACGAAATAGAAATTAAAACTAAATGGACATAACACGTAACAAATAACCAATAGATACCTGAGGTTATCAAGCTCTGAAACAACCATTTTTTGTCTTCCTATCGGAGATAATATACTCACGAACTTCCCCAATTCCAGACAGTAAACCGATGATGTCTACACAAAAAGGCCAGTTAGACCGATGATAACGTCATATAAACAATAAAAACATGACTTATATAGGAGACAAAATAAATTACCTACTAAATAAGGGGTAGCAGATTACTCTTTCTCAATAACGTCAAAATCAACAAAATCAAATCAATTGGTGGGAATAGCAGAATCAACAATGAATTTAACATCAATCCTCAAGTTGAAAGACAAACGATAATCATGCTTAGTTGGCCTGAAATTGCCACTATTCAAACCAACTCCAAAATTTTTTATAAAATAAACTTCTCCTTCATGAATTTTTTTACGGACATGTAAAGAACCTTTGACAGTAGCCCTTTCACCCTACAAAACGCATACATAGATTAGTATATTTAGAAAATCGAATCGCACTCCAACAGTGCTACCAAAAGCAAAACAAAAAGAAATACCTTTTTATCTAATAGAATTATCTCCACATTGTCGTCAAAATCTTTTTGCCAAAAATTAGGAACCTTCCAAGTCCTAACCATTCTAACCTTAATCCTCCACTCCTCCTTGGTAGGATTAAGATCCTTAATAAAATCATATTTGGAATACATAACGAATCGTATATCAGGTAATATTGGTTGAAAGCTCTTGAGGATGAAGAAGAGAAACAAACAGAAACGGAACAAATATGACCAAAGAAGTGTTAGTATATGGATGTCTTAGAGACAATCTTTTGATTAGATTAGGACATATGTGTACCTTTTATATTGTCGCAAATAAATCATAAGCACTCTTTATCCTGTTTCATGTTTTGTCTCGATATCATTGTCAATATATTACATGAGTAACTGGATAAACCCCTTGGAATAGAATAGGTATCTCTTGAGTATCTATGATGAGATCACGATCACGAGGATTCAAGGATACTGAATGTTTATTCCTAATTTTATGTTCCTAGTCTAGAGACACTGAGAATGGGATCAGTAATCTCGGATAAGACTAGCACGACTTATCTACTTGTATTCAGATACAAGGTAAAGACCTCATGAGCTACAGATATGTAGATGTCTTAACTAAAGTCGTGAGTGGACCTATAAGGGTATATAGCTCGCACTGATCAGACCCACAAAGAGGCTCTATGAGGAAATCTCACAAATTGTATCATTAGAGCAGCCTCTTATTATTTGGGTATGTCTTTCCTTAGACCAGAAGTTTTCACCTAGACTGTGTTCTAGATGGCATGTTTTTATTATATAGCTCGTCTTCCTGAAACATGGAGATTCATAGTTATACCTTTGGGCATGTCCTGAAAGAACACAAGCCTAGGGTGACAAGCTGAAGGAATTCGTCAAATCTCTGTGAGGGATTAAGTTATCTATAAAACGGAGAAATTGGGATGACATTTACGGGACTCGGGAATCTATGCATAGTAAAAGAGATAATGAGATGATCTGCCTTTAGAGTCAGTAAATTGAAGATTCCATATTTCGAATTAAAGCTTACCCTAAACCGCAAGGGTTGATACATCTCCTCACCCTAGGTTTAATGGGAAGGTAACCGAGACGAAATGAAATACATACGGTAACCAAATATATTTAATAGGATGATCATATCATTAACCTAACTAGCTCTGGGGCAACAAAGCATTGCTAGTGCTCTGTGTTGTCATTAAAGAGGTTGTGTTCTTATTGGGCCCAAGCTCATTTATGTCAGTGGCTATGTTGGGCCTAATGGGTCACACACGAACACCTTATTGTCATGACATTATAGCATTAAAGGTTTTGGGCCTAATAATGGTTGTTAGCCCAAGAAGAAGTTTGGATGCCCACCTAAGAAGGAAAGGGGCGCATGGATTGTTGTAATGGGCTTGGATGGTCCAAGACATTATTAATTAATTTAATTAGTTAAATTAATTATCTAATGTTTAAATTTAAAATTTAAATTTAAACTTTGAATTTGAATTTTGAATTTAAATATTTGAATTAGAATGTTCAAATTTGAATTGGCTATGAAAGGTTGTTTCATAACAAAAGGATAAGATGAGATCTTGATAGTATCTTGTGAAGATCAAATCCCAAGTATCAAGAGGAGATCTTTGGACATCATCAAGGATGATTGGGGCGCTGATTTGGTGGTCTAATATGGTGATTTGGCCAACAAATTAAGCTCCATTCAAATTTGGTTGGTTGTGGGAATATTTGATGTAGTTGATTCAATTTGAATTGCAACTACTCAATGTATTTGGACTGCATTTGGGCTGAATGGGGCGCACCATACGACTGACCATATGATGGTTATTAGGTCAGATTTTTGACAATGTGTAGACTTAGTTTTATGAGGATAGGATAGGAGTTTGTTGGCTAGATTTGAATTGCAACAACTCCACTATTTCATCCACCAAAGGGGCCTCCATGATCAGATTTTTTGGAGTAAAATCTGATTCAAACCTATTGGTCTCTCATCTCCTTAAGTGCTTCCTTTTGGTTAAGTTATCCTTAGTGTTTTTGAAAAAGATCTAGCCACTTCTCCTACAATTCCATGCACCACTTTTGTGAGTTTTCTTGCTGAAATTTCACTCGTCTAACCACCTTGAAACCTAGCCTCCTTCCTCTCCATATGGGACGCCTAACTTGCTTCCCTTGGTGTTCGTTGGTGGCCTTAAAGAAGAGTTCTTCCGTCTTGACAAAGGGTGGTGTGGATCAACATTAGAGGGCTTGTATCTTCAAGCCTCACGTTGATCATCTTCAAGTTTTGGAAAGCAAACAAGGTAACATCCATGTCCTAAAACATGTTTCTTGATATGATATGTGTAATTCCGTTTGTGAAAAAATTTATTTTTCCCTCTTACATGCCTACGGCCTTCAAGGCCCTTTTCTTTCAAGAAGATGATTATCAAACGAAAGCATGCTTTTCCAAAACTCCTATTTATACACGAATAATTTTATTTTTTGAAAAAAAATTTCTCCTTTAAAAAAGCGTATTTCCAAAGCTGTTGTTATTATTAGTCCTCATAATAACCCATGCAGAAAGTAGTGAATCATTAATACATGTGTCTTCAAAGTTTCCAAAAGAAGAAATATTTCAAAAAATTTCAAGTGAAAATACAAACCTGATAATGAAGGAGAGAATGAAACGTGAGCAAATTTTTCAAAGTTTGGACTAATATTCTAATCCTAATATACGATGAGACATTAAAAAGGATGCATTCGAATAAATATGTTGAAAAAATTGAAAGAGATTAGGAGTAATTATTAAAGTTTTCAAGTGAGAAATTCTCGTTAATGTAAAAATAAATAAATAAATAAATAGAAATTATCATTAAATACAAGTGTAGTTTCCTCCGAGGACCTTGAAGTAAAAGCAAAGAAAAGAATGAAACAAGTGCTAGCAATGGGAGAATGAAATGGAGCCGAGACTTTACATTAACACTACTCGTTTTGCAAAACATAGTATTTCATTTAGAAAGATTAGCTTAGGTGGACAAAACAAAACGAATTCAAACCGAACAAGAGATAGCGAGGTTGTCGCTGTGACATTGTCGTGTTATGTTTTGAAGGTGTCAAGGAGTTCGCTTTTAGTTACCAGAGGGAAGAAGATGGGTCCTATAACACCAACACCAACAATGGATACCATCTATGATCTCATTGAAGAGGCCAAGCTCCGTTTTCTCTGGTGGGCTCTTTGTATATTCGCCATTTCCTATTTCTTCACTCGTAAGTCATCCCAATCTCATTTCATTCATGTTATTTTCTAGTTAATCTCACGCTTCCACAATGAATTTTTGTTGTTGTTGTTGTTGCATTTACTTTTTTTCTATCTGGGTTTTGATTTAAGACTGCAAATTTTGAATCTTTGATTGACACTCTTTTTTTTTTTTTTTTTTTTTCCTATCTGGGTTTTGCTTTAAGACTGCAAATTTTGAATCTTAGACGGACACTTGCTAATTTTTCCTATCTGGGTTTTGTTTTAAGAATGCAAATTTTGAGTCTTTGATTTATATTTTCTATTTTGCTATCTGGGTTATGGTTTTAAGACTGCAGATTTTGATTATTATTATTAGTATTAGGTAAAGTAATTCTCGGGTCATCATAGATAAAGTTATATCTAGTGAGTTCAAAACAATATCGTTTTGGTACGAAAATCAATGTGTTTTTGTAATTGTAATATATTGCAGGGTTATATTAGTCTTTATCATTATAATTTTTAATCATATAACCCAAAACGACATTATTTTGAGTTCACTGGAGATAACTTTATCTCGATTACTGGATAAATACTTTTCCCTTTATTATCATTAAGGAAAAATGTTTGTGATTTTAAATGACATAACACTCTGTCCTTTTAAGAGAGAGACAAACACAGAAAAAAAATTATTTAAATTCTAAATTAAAGAAAACCATCCATTTTCTCTATCATATGATTTCCATTTTTCTGTGTCTATCTCTCCTAAAATGACATAACTTATATCATTTAAAATGACAAACACCATATCCTTATTATTATTATTATTATTATTATTTTGAGAAAGATTATAGTTAGTACCTCTTTTTCTTATTATTTGTTACTACTAAATCGTAACCGTTGATTTCCGTCAATCTAATAATTATAATTTATTAGAAATTAATAATTAATTAATAATTATGATCTAATAAATTATAAACTGTTATATTGACGGAAATCAACTGTTATAATTTAGCACTAACAAGTAATAAATAAAAGAGCTAGTAACTATAACCTCTTCCTTAATACTATTATTTTTGGTCATTGATGTTGTTTGTTGTTCATCACAGACACAAGTAAATCAATGTGGATGAATATACCAATGTCCATTATAGTTTTTGTTGCTCTGCGCATTCTTGTGAACAAGGTGGAGTTCCGTTGGAAGGTTCAGGCCCCAAGACCACAGACTTACCTATCTCATTTGGAGAAAAAACAGTTGTCTCTGAATGATGCATGCCTTTCTACTTCACCTCCCCCTCCCAAATGGAAGAAGAAGATTGATTCTCCTGTTGTGGAGGCTGCCTTGAATGATTTCCTTGATTTGATATTGAAGGATTTCGTTATAAATATGTGGTACTCAGACATTACTCCAGATGGAGAGTTTCCTGAGCAGATACGTGACTTAGTCATGGATGCTCTTGCTGAAGTGTTAGTTAGGGTTAAAGAGATAAACCTTGTCGACTTGCTCACGAGGTATATGATTTTCCCCTCTTCTATTATTTGCTTCCGGAAAGAAAGGAATTCGGCGAGTTCTTGATTAGTTAATGTGATAATGAGTTGATTAGTACTAGATAATAATAATAGAAAATAACCAATTGTGCTATGTCTCGCTTACATTCATAGTAGTTAATTGCGCCGCAATAGCGTCACGAGCCACGCCGTATGGGCATTGCGGTACCTTACCGCAAAAAACCGCTCTGCGCCGCATCGGAACGCAACAGCTGCCACTGCGATCGCAAATTGCGGCCATAAGACAAAATGTCAATTTTTCCTAAATTTAAATGTGTAACAGAAAATTTCGAAGGATTTTTTAGTCTATCTATGTCTTTTTCTATCACTTCTGCTATCTCTGCCCGTAAAAAATGTTTCTTTTGTCATTATTTCTGTCATATATCTATTTCGCTATTTCCGCAATCACAACCCGCTATAGCGCTTTTCGGGGTTGGCCGCGACATGCCGCATTCCGCATTTGATAACTTTGTTTACATTGCAGGGATATAGTTGATTTAATAAGTGATCATATAGACCTTTTCAGAAGAAATCAAGCTGCTATAGGTGTTGATGTGATGTTAACATTATCTTCCCACGAGAGGGATGAAAGATTGAAATTTCATCTGTTGAATTCTAAGGAGCTTCATCCAGCATTAATATCTCCAGACAGTGAGTACAAGGTGTGAGTGGAGTGTCTGGATGTTATCTTTGTTTTGCTTTTAAAAAATGCAATTCATACCTTATCTAATGATTTCTCTTCCTTTAGGTTCTTCAGAGGCTAATGAGTGGGGTATTAGCTACAGTACTCAGAAAACCAGATGTTCAATGTCCTGTGATTCGATCTATAGCTCGGGAAATTTTAACTTGCCTGATATTGCAACCTGTAATGAATTTGGCAAGCCCTGGGTATGTGGTTGAATATTTTGCTTATGTTTCATTTACATTAAGCCTTTCTTCTTGGGGAGATTGACCTTAACAATTTCTATCCTGTTTGTGAAGAACCTTGGGATACACCACCCCAAAAGCTAGCTCAAAGGGTGAGAGTGCCCAAGGCCTTATAAAGGCCACATTAGTTGCCCATACATCTAATGTGGGATTATATATCTCAACACTCCCCCTCACACGAGAGCCCACTGGGCTTGAAGGGTGGACAACATACAAGCCCACCTACATGTGGAAATTCCACTACAAAGAAAGTGGGAGGCGGTGAGATTTCGAAAGCTCTGATACCATGTCAATCATAGCCTCGTGTCCCGAGTTCGATTCTCGCCGCCCCCCACTTTCTTTCAAGTGGAATTTCTTTGTTCGCACAGGTAGGTGGGCCTGTGCATTGTCCACCCTTCAAGCCCGGTGGGCTCTCGTGTGAGGGGGCGTGTTGAGATATATAAAACCATTAATGTAGCCTCACCCAACAGCTTAAGCTTTTGGATTGAATTGGTTCTTTACACTGTTGAATGGTTTCCTGCACCAATAATTTTAGATAGATTGAAGACTTTTTAAAGTTTTTTTGTGGGGTGGGAGGTGTTGTTGAGAGGTATTTTCTGAATCAGTCTTGGTATATATGTAATATGAGACTCAGGAAACCTTTTTACCTTGGTTTTGTTCTGTCTGTGGGCTGATAAGCTTTAAAGTAGAGAACTGAAAGGGTGGTTATAACTTATAAGTATGTGTTACTGGAACTTCCTGGCAGCGGCAAGTAAAAGAATTTGAACATCTAAGCAGAGGGCAAGGATAAACATTATGGGATTTAGGGTGTTAGTAGGGCTTAGGTATGAGTCTTTGGGTATGCAAAAGAAGAAAAATACAATGGTCTGTGATCCCATCTATTAATTGAGAGTCTTTTGAAATAATGGGTTGGGGTGTTTTCCATCTATTATCTTACATATGGCTGTTTCATCAAAGAACAGTTCCTAAACTATAGATTTACAAAAAAGTTAGAGGAGGGATATTCTTACTACCAAAATTTCCTACTACCAACTTACTACCTATCTAATCACCATTGGATCAACATTTTCTCTTTTTTCAATTTTTTTTTAACATTCTCTCTCTTTAATTCAATGATGATTAGATAGGTAGTAAGTTGGTAGTAAAAAATTCTGGTAGTAAGAATATCCCTCCTCAAAAAGTTAATACATAAATAACTTAATAAGTAACAAGCATAGGAAGTATCCAATAACATAATTAAAGCCTATGTGAAGAAAGTTTATGTTACCTATGTCAACTCTCAAGTGGGCTAATTTGTAAGTTAATATCTAATTACAAGTTTAAAATATCTTTGTTGAGATATATAAAACCATTAATGTAGCCTCACCCAACAGCTTAAACTTTTGGGTTGAATTGGTTCTTTACATGGTATCAGAGCCTCGTATCCCGGGTTCGATTCTCGCTGCCCCCACTTTCTTTCAAGTGGAATTTCTTTGTTCGCACAGGTAGGTGGGCCTGTGCATTGTCCACCCTTCAAGCCTAGTGGGCTCTCGTGTGAGGGGGCGTGGTGAAATATATAAAACCATTAATGTAGTCTCACCCAACAGCTTAAGCTTTTGGGTTGAATTGGTTCTTTACAATCTTGTCTGTTGATCCAAGAAAAAAATGTTTTAGCATATTGTCTAATTGGTACAATTGAAAACGTTTTAATACACGAACATTTCAGGAACTATATTTTCTTCCTGATTTCTTAAATAAACCTATTGTGTTGGTCATATGTGATTAAAAATACTGTAGAATTTTAACTATATTTCTTAGATTTTTTTTTTCCAATTTCTGTTCATAAAATTATATTTGTCTGTATGATCAGGTATATCAATGAGGTGATTGAATCTCTTCTACTTGTCCTTAATGCTGAAGGTATGAATTGGACGGGTGGTGGTGATCAGTCTACTAGTGCTACAACTCATAATAATCATGGTCATTCTGTTTCTGGCAATGGAAATGATAATCACACAGCCTCTGCTGATTGGGCACAAGTGCTAGAGGCTGCAACTCAGAGAAGAACTGAAGTTCTTATGCCTGAGAATCTTGAGAACATGTGGACAAGAGGAAGGAACTACGAAAGGAAAAAGAATAAAAATGTCAAATCTGCAAAAAATCTTGCTACATATAGTTCACTGCCTGATAGAAATTTGGCTCAGGAAACATCAGTGAGTAAACCTGGAACATGTCCAATTCCAAATGGAAAGTCTTCACTGCATACTGTGGGTTCAGAACCCCTACTAAATGTTGGAAGCACAAATAGGTCAGAGTCTTTGCCGGATCCTGACAAGGAACTATCTTCTGAAACAGATCATCAAGTTGATGAAGTGAAGGAGACCAAGGATCTCACATCTAATAAGAATAAAATTCCACTCAAGAGATGTAGCAGTGCTTCTGTCTTGGGAATCCAACCTCATAAAGGAGGGTCCACAATGTCAGAGTCCTACACCTCCGAATTTGAGAAGCATGGTGAAGGATTTCAGGGAAAGAGTAGTTCTGACATGGTCATTAGGAGAGAGGGACAATTTGCTCCCAAGCTTCGTTGCCGGGTATGCAGTTTTGACTGTAAAAGTTATGAATTGTGAAATATACTATTCTAAAATGTAAATTGATTAATAATCAGGGAAAAATGTTTCTACAGTTACTTACTGCAGATAAGTTATCTGCATTTATTCCCAAAACGACGTCGTTTTAGTATTGAAATCTTAAAAAATTATAAATATAAAGTCTATTATAACCCTGAAATAAATTAAAATTATAAAACACCATGATTTCCGCCCAAAACGACGTCGTATTGGGCTTACTGCAGATAACTTATCTGCAGTAACTGCAGAAAAAGCGAACCCTATAATCAATATAATATTCACTTTGTAGTACATGGAATATTTCACTGTTGGCTCTTTTATTGTCTACTTGTTCACCGCAGGTGATGGGAGCATATTTTGAGAAACTCGGTTCCACATCTTTTGCTGTATATTCAATTGCTGTGACTGATGGGCAAGAGAAAACTTGGTTTGTTAAAAGAAGGTAGAAGGTTTGCTTCTTTCATTCATTTCTATTATAGTGGGAGTGCACAAGTTATGTTTGTTTGAATTTTTCCCTTTTTGTGGATAGGTTAATTAGAATTGGGTTTATAGAGGTTGTAAAGTTCAAAGATTTAAGTTCTAACCTATGTAGCACCGATACCGACACGTGACACGATACGACACGACACTCTGACACGTTAATTCTAAAAAATGTTAGATTTCGACACGTTAAGACATGTTTTGATCTTAAATAATATTTTTAATTTATGTAGTGTATATTATATTTAATATTCAATAATTTAACAAAAAAATGAATCTAAACTTATAATATTCATAAATTTTACAAAGAAACATAAGATATTCCAAAGAATGGTAATCGTAATATAATGAATATAATAGTTGGAAAAAACTCAACGCAACCCAACCTTTAAATTTTCTTTTGAATTTCTATAACGCGTGTTGAAGTGTCGGGGAGTGTCGGAGTGTCGGGAAGTGTCGGACACTACACGTCAGGATTTCTGAAGTGTCAGTGCTTCATAGGTTCTAACTATACAACAAAATATTATGATCACTGAATTATATGTTTTGTTTTTTCATTCTCTTTCCCCCGTCTTTTAGTTTAAACTGACCCTTGATAGAGAATAAATATGGTGTTTCAAAATTGTTTTGTTCCATATTTATATTTGTGCTTTGACATCACTGGACTTTCTTTTGGTAATATTCAGATACAGGAATTTTGAGCGATTGCATCGACATCTAAAAGATATTCCTAATTACACATTACATTTGCCTCCCAAAAGGATATTTTCCTCAAGCACAGAGGATGCTTTTGTCCATCAGCGTTGCATTCAACTCAACAAATATCTCCACGTATTCTCAATCATCATCTACAACTCTTTAAAGAAATACTTCAGGTTGTACTGTTTTAACAACTATAACACTGCATTAATAATGCTGTCTTGTTTCAGGACCTCCTGTCAATAGCTAATGTTGCTGAACAACACGATGTATGGGACTTTTTGAGTGTTTCCTCAAAGGTTTGCATCTGCTTGGTATTTCTTATCATAAAATTAGATGAGTGACCTTTATATCATTTTTATTTTGGTACTTAAAGATGGGAAAAATGACTATATAGCTAACTATTTTTTCCCTGTTTTTCCTCTGAAGAACTACTCTTTTGGGAAATCTTCTTCAATGATGAGGACCCTGGCAGGTATATGGTTTTAACATTTTCTATTTTTGTCATACTTGCAATTAAACGTGCAATTTTTATGCATGGTGATCTGCAAGTTAGGATTCTATTTTCTCTGGTTAATGTGCCTGATGAATTTGTGTAATTTTGATTGGAACTTCTGTTTTCTAAACTTTTCAAATCAACATTAGTCCATTGTTTCACCCATCCAAACTTCACAAAAAAGGGTAATAAAAAGACAGTATTAAGTGGGATAGGAAGCTTTTGCCTATGCCATGTGATAGAACTGATTCAAAGATTAAAGAAATAATAGAGGGAAAAAAAAATGTTTTTTGTTGATGTGATCTCCCTTACCCCTGAATGAATCAATGGAGAAAACCTAAGGTTAGGAAATAGAAAGAATGATTAGAGAACTGCTTGTTAATGTATTTGAGAGTCCTATCTCTCCAACTGACTCAACTGTCTTAACTGGATACTCTCTCCTCCTTCTCTTCTTTTCTTATATCCTACTTCTTCCTTAGAGGAATATCCTCCAATAACAGGTAACCCTAACTACTGTATCTAACAATATCAATTAATATGAGGTAACTCTATCTAATATATCTAACAATATCAATTAATATTTCGAAACTTTATGTACTATATCTAAAATATCATTAATATGAAGTAACTCTAGCTTGGCACAACTAGATCATTAGGCCCATCCTTATTTCTTCTCATATACACCTTCCTATTTTGGTGCTTGCTACTAACAATTCACCCCCCTCGCCCCCGCCCCCCCAAAAAAGAGAAAGTTTCACCTTATCCTCAAGGTGAAAATCTGGGAAGGTTATCTCTAATGGCCAAGACAGGAGTAGGTTACACCCTCAATTCCAAGTCTTCAGTTAGCATCGAAGGCAAGGGCTGATGAGTCACATGAGGGGCAACCGCTTAATTTAAAAGGGAGACAAGGGACACCGAATAAAGAAAGCCGAAGTTGATATGCCATAGCCCCTACTTTTAGGATAATCTGGAAAGGGCTATAAATATGCGTCCTTATTTTCTCATTAAGCTTCTTAGCTGATGGAACCAGAAGATTAATACTGAATTTGACTGTAAATTGATGAAAAACATAAATGGAAGCAAGCTCCTTACAAACACTAATGGTAGAAAAAAATCCCAAAATACCTCATCTCCCCCTCAAAGCCAACATACCTAAGCTTCAAGAGTTTCCAAGAGATCCCCAATTTTCCCACTAAACCAATCCTCAATTCATGCTTGCCCACCCTACACACACACTCTCCTTTTATCCTACTCATAGAATGTTGAGATATATAGTCCCACATTGGTAGTATGTGCAACTAATGTGAAGTTCATAAGGCCTTGGGCACTCTCACCCTTTGAGCTAGCTTTTGAGGTGGTGTATCCCAATGTTCTTTACATGGTATCGATATGGTATCAGAGCCTCGTGTCCCGGGTTCAAACCTCGCCGCCCCCCACTTTCTCTTGTGGAATTTCTTTCTTTGCATAGATAAGTGGGCCTGTGCATTGTCCACCCTTCAAGCCCAGTGGGCTCTCGTGTGAGAGGGCGTGTTGAAATATACAAAAAATCCTTTTTTTCAATATAGAATATTCTAGAATAACTAACTAACATCTGGCCTCCATCCCCGTGTATATGATGAAATACTCCTTAGATTCAAGAGCTTTGATACCAATTGATAGAACTGGTCCAAAGATTTAAAAAATAATGAAGGAAAAAATGGATTTTTATTGATATGATCTCCTTGACCCCGAGATCAAAGGAGAACCCAAGGCTAGGAAGTAAAAGAAAGATTATAGAACCATTTCTCAGGTATTCGATAACCTTATCTCTCCCACTCACTCAACTCTCATGACTGAATACCATCCTCCACTTTTCTGCTCATATCCTGCTTTTGACTATTCCTTGGAGGAATATCCTCCAACATCAGGTAACTCTAACTTCTGTATCTGGCAATATCAATTAATATCAAGTAACTCTATTTAGTATATCTAACAGTATCAATTAATACCAGTAACTTTATCTTCTATATCTAACAATATCAATTAACTGTAACAACTATTACTAACAGGGCCCGTCTCATCTAGATCATTGGGCCCATCCTTATTTCTGTTCACATAAACCTTCCTAATTGGGGGCTTGCTACTAACACCATGTTAGTTCAAGCCAATGAGATGGAAAATTGGAAACTTTTCATCATTGTTATGGGCTGGTTTGGCAGGATAGAATGGTGACCTAGGCAGCTGGCATAATGTATTATTTTTTAGCAAGTGACAACCTTTTAATTGATAATGAATACAGATCTTCTATATCTTTAATATTTGGGGTTTCAAATTGGAAGCCAGAGCTGTTTTATTATAGAAAGTTCTTCCAATGAATTTATTTATCCCTAATTGATGGACATATGTTTTATAAATGGCTTTTCTCTTCCATTTTATTTATCATATGGACTTGAATGCTATAAAGCTACTTATGAGAGGATTGTGTTGATATGCAATATGCCATTTTCATATTTTTGCATCAGTCCTTTCTTTGTTTACCTACACATTAAGGCTTATGCTACAAGGTAGCGGATGGGAAGTAGAGAATCAGCACATGTGGATAAGGAGGACAGAGTGGGGAATATTCAAGTGCAACATTATGGAATGACCACATGGCTGCAACTAATAAGGACAGATGAGGGAATTCGGTTCGGGAGAGTGAGATAAATATGAAAAGCAGGGAGAGTAGGAGTTAGTCAAGAAGTTGTGTGAAGGTTAGGCAAGAAATTGTTGGAAGATTTTGGGGCCCTTTTGTTGGACAAGTGGCTTCAATACTCAAGAGGGGGGGTGAATTGAGTTTTACAAAATCTTTTCGCAAAGTGCCTCCTTTGATATTTAAAAGACTATTTCTTCAATAAGGTGATTTAATAGTGTGAAGTATAAGTGAAGAGATTAACAAAGTAAGCTAGCAAGTGAATAAAAATGTTCTAAAGAAGCAATTTCAATAATAAAGTAAAGAGATAAGGTTAGAGAAATTGCAAACTAGATGTATCCTGGTTCGGTCACCACCACTGTGACCTACGTCCAGACTGAAGCCGCTCGATCAATTCTTTCACTAACTATCAAGCTTGAGGGTGCTTGACAAACCTCTACAACCTTTCAAGACTTCGGGCTCTTGATGCCTTACAATTTTTGACTCCAAATTTTACTTAGGAAATTTGGTAACCTCTCAAGTATGGGGTTCACTCCCCTCTCAAATCAAGAAGTAGGATTGAGGTTGTTTAAAGTAGCTAAGTACTCTTAAAGTACAGATTGAACAAATTGAAGAACTAAGAGATGTATAGCTTCAAAAGAAAGATGAGCTCAAGTGTATGCAAGTGATCAAATGAGTAATTAATGAGCTAAAGAAAGGCTAGCAAGAGTAATAAAGCTTCAATAAATACCCTAGGGTCGTGCACTATTCACCATGAGTGATGTGGGTATTTATATTGACATCTCAACCAAAAACTAGCCGTTTCTAGCCGTTTATAGCCGTTGCAGTCCGTACATATCCGGATATTCATCGGGCTCATATCCGGATATTGAAGGTCAGATATCCGGATGCTGTATCCGGATACAGATATCCGGATATTCATTGTTAGATATCCGGATACTTGATATCCGGATATTCAGAACTGAGATATCCGGATACTGATATCCGGATATTCAAAGTGAGATATCCGGATATTTCATGACAGCATCCTTTTTGTCCGAAAGCTAAGTTGCTTCTTACTTCAAACGGTTTTTGTGACTTGTAATGCATGAAGTTGATTATGAAAAGAGTCTTGAAGCGTTTAAATCATGTAGGTGTCTTTTTCAAATCAATTTTGGACAAATCAAACTATATATTTTGACATTTGTTTAAGGATGCATGCTTTTGAAATATGTAAGTGATGCATGACCTTGAGCTCATGCAATGTTGAGTAGATATACATCTTTACACATTGTTCCTAAGTCCTAAGTAGATATACCAATTGAGATTATGGACTTGGACTGTTGCGTGAGACTTGGTGCTTGCATAGCTTTCACGTTTGAGTTTCTTTTTGGATGTTGCTTCGATCTTGATCATTTCTCTTTGTTATCATCAAAACTATGTTGACGTGGAATGTACGTTGTATTGATATCGTCACTTTGACTCATCAATCTCCCCCTTTTTGATGATGACAAACTTTAAATTGAGAAAGAGAGTTAGTGTTGCATAAATCCATTTAATTGAAATATAGTACTCCCCCTAGGTTCATGGCATAGGTTATTTCAATTATTAACTTTAAGTATCTCCCCCTATTTACCTTGCAACTTGACTAATTGAATATTTCGCAATTTTGTATATCTTTCTCCCCCTTTTGGCAACAGCAAAAAGAAGTACTCCAAAATTGAAACAAGTAAACAGGTAATAACATAATGCAATAGAAGGTCAAGGAAAATATGATTCATATCATTAAGCATATAATAAACATTGACAGTACTCAAAACACAAGTTTAATCAAAAAGGAAGAGTACATATGTCCAAAAAACATAATCTAGCAATAAATCAAAAAGACATGAAGCAACCCTAGACAATCAGTCGTCCTCAGAGTCAGAAGCTGATGGCATGGTCTCGTCGCCGGAAGTGTCCGCATCCGAAGCGTCGGCATCCTCCTCCGTAGCAACTCGAGAGCCACTGGCATCACTCGTAGGAGAATGAAGGCACAGGGAGGTCTCGATGCGGAATAGGCGATCGGAGATATCCTGACGAAAAGCACTGTTGACTGCTTCCTGTTGCTGAAGATAAAGCATGACGTCATGGACGGTGTAGCCACGTGAAGGAACATGCGGAGCAGGCAAAGGAGCTCGGCGAGGAGCAGCAGCAGATGGGGAATCGACTGGCCGATCAGTAGCCGGCGGAGCAGTACCCGGAGCACGTCCATAGGAAGCCTCATCATCCCATTGCCACTGACCATTGACACGGACGATGTTCATCTTAATCAGTAGCTTCTCTCCGAAGCAAGTGTGGCTCCGCTGGAGCTTCTTCAACACCTCGCCGTGCATAGGCACACCCTTAAGCTCCAGGATCCGCTGAATGAGCACAGGGTAAGGCAGATGGGAGGAGGAACCGTATGACGCGTCGCGCATCTGACAGCAAAACGTGTGGCGCCAGTCAATGGGCAGCTGATGGCGAATGGCCCACATCGCAAAGAAGTCGTTCTCCTGAACAATGGCGTGATTCGAATGCCTCGGGAGAAGGATGTGAGTGATCACATACAGCAAGATGCGAGAGGAGATACTCAGCTTCTTAGCTGAGAGGCGGACCAGGGAGGTCCGTGCAGTCCGTGGGCGGAGGGTGGAGGGCACAAAGTCCGCACGGATGTAGGACTGGAAGTCGGAGAAGTGAATCCCGTCAAAGGTGAGCGGGACATCAGCAGTCACGGCGTCGTCAGCCAGAAATGAGTAGCCGATCAACTCTCGCCAGTCATCATCGGTGACAGCAATGGGGATCCCCTTAACACGGGATCGCAGGATGCCATTTGAGTACTCGAGGTTCTTGTAGAAGGCTCGAACGAGTACCTCTGAGTAGGAACACTGTAGAGCGGCAAACTGAAGGAGTCCGATGGAATCGAGAAGTTGACAAATGTCGAACCCCTGAGAGGCTAGAAAGTCGGTGTCGAGGTACTTCGGCTCCAAGATGGGACGCGTGGAGAACCGGTCGATGAAGGTACGGATTTCCTCAACATTGCCATCAAAGAGATAGCCAAAACCGGACCGATCAGCGTCGGGAGCAGGAGCCGGGACCGAAGGAGATGCATTTGCGTCATTCCGTCTCTTCGAACGTCTTTCATTGTTGGCCATGGAGCTGGTGCACGGTGGGAAGAAAGAAAAGAAAACAAAAAAAAACAGATTCCATAAATAAACACAGCAAAACAGAAAGTAAAATAAAAAAAGAAAAAGAAAAAGAGGAAGAGAAGAACCTGGACGGTGGTGGCAGGTTGGGTCGGTGGTGGGGGAGTGGCGGGTTCGGTGGCGGTGGTGGGGCTGCAGGGGACGGTGGTGGTTTTGGTGGTGGTGGTGGGTGAAGGAGGGGCACGGTGGGGCAGGGGGCTGTGGTGGGAGGAGCACGGTGGGGTGGTGGTGAGGGAGAGGGAGAGAAAACAGAGAGAGAGAGAGAGAGAGAGGGAAAGTGAGAAATGATCGGACGCTCAGGTTTTTAAAAAAAACGCGATAAATATCCGGATATATAAATCTGGATATCCGGATATGAAGTATCCGGATATGGGAACAGGATATGGGGATATTGGATATCCGGATATTAGGCAAACCGTATCCGGATATGAAGTATCCGGATATGGGGACAGGATATATGGGGATATATGATATCCGGATATTGTATTTCACGTATCCGGATATGTGATATCCGGATATTATGCACAAAGTATCCGGATATATGATATCCGGATATACAGTCTAACGTATCCGGATATTTTCCCTCAGAGGCTACAAAAACCAGAAGAGTTTTACAGCAAGGTGTAGAATATGAAAAGACACATCAAGGAGTTAAAAACACATAAGTTCACAAATATGATGGATCAATTAAACCGATTTCTCTTCTTAAATTGTAAAACACTTCCCTTGGAAGAGGTTTGGTAAAAATATCGGCTAGTTGTTTTGAAGATTCTACAAATTCTAAAACACAATCACCGTTTTGCACATGATCTCTAATAAAATGATGCCGAATATCAATATGTTTAGTTCTTGAGTGCATGATGGGATTCTTAGTGATGTTGATGGCACTAGTGTTGTCACATCTAATGGGGATGTGATCAAGATCAACCCCAAAGTCCTTTAGTTGTTGTTTCATCCATATGATTTGTGCACAACAACTGCCGGCCGCGACATATTCCGCTTCGGCCGTGGACAATGCTACACTATTTTGTTTCTTGCTATGCCAAGAAACTAATGAGCAACCAAGAAAGTGGCAAGTACCACTAGTGCTTTTCCTATCCAATTTGCAACCCGCAAAATCAGAATCGGATATGGATGAAACAACAAACTAAAGGACTTTGGGGCTGGTCCATTAGGTGTGACGACACGAGAGTGCAGTCAACATCACTAAAAATCCCATGCAGTGCCTGAAACCAAACATATTGATATTCAGGCACATTCTGAGAGATCATGTGCAAAACATAGTGTGTTTTAGAATTTGTAGATCTTCTAGCAATATTTACAAACCTCTTAGAGGGAAGTGTTTTACAATTTAGAGAAATCATTTTAGTGATTCCATCATAAGTTGTGAACTTATGTGTTTAACTCCTTGATATGTCTTTACATACTCTACATCTTCCTGTGAATGTTGCTTCTGAGGAATATCCGGATATGTAAAAATCGATCTTGGGATATCAAATATCCAATACGTTACACCTTCGTGTCCGGATATGACCGTGTCCGGAATACGTGAAATGCAAGATCCGGATATGAGTTGTATTCCCCGTGTATATTCCCCGTGTAGGGATACCTTAATATAGGGATATCCAGATTTTAAATGTGCGGATATTTATCGCGTTGCTAAAACAAGACTCATCTTACTGTAGATTATGTACCTTTTGTCTCCCTTTTATTTTTCCCTCTGATCTCTTGTCTGCTCCGCTGCTCCGCCGTGCGCCCCCCGCTCCACCACCGTGTCTTCCTACTGCTACCACAGGAACCTCCTCTCCACTGTGTAGCTCCGCCAACCACAGCCCCAGGTGCCCCACCACCGACCAGGCTCTGGCTGCTGACACCGCCTCAACCGCCACCGAACCACCACCGCCGTGCACCCCTGCCATCCACCTCTCTCCTTCCCTTTTCCCTTCCTCTCCACCTCAACGCATCAGGTTCTGTTTCTTTTTCTTTTTTTTCTTTTTCTTCTTTTGCTGTGTTTTTGTTTATGGACTGTCCCCTGTTTTATTTTTTCTTTTTTTTCCACCGTGCACCAGCTCCGCTGCCATGGCCAACAATGAAAGACGTTCGAAGAGGCGGAATGACGCCAATGCCTCTCCGTCGATTCCTATAGTCCTCCAAACAGTCCACTTGGCTATCTTTTTGATGGCAATCCTGCGCGATCCGCACCTTAGATTGACCGGTTCTCCACGCGTCCGGTGCTTTGAAGCCGAAGTTCGACACGGTATTTATTGTCAGCTTCGACTCCATCGGCCTCCTTCAGTTTGCCCAACTCTGAGTGTTCCTACTCCGATGTACTAGTCGATTTGTACAAGAACCTCGAGTACTCTCGCGCATATTTGAATAGGATTAGGGGATGACATCCTATCACCGATGATGAACTGGAGGGTTGATCAACTATTGGGCGCCCAACGTCGGTGGAGGCATGTCCCGCTCACCTTTGACGGGATTGGAAACTCCAAGATACGATCGTGCGCTTTGTGCCCTGCACCTGCAGCCGCGGGTAGCGCGGCCCCTCCTGGTCGACTCTACGTCCGGGCTGATATCTCCTCTCGCATCTTGTTGTATGTGATTTTCTCACATCCTTCTCCCGAGGCTGGGTTCAATGGCGCCCTTCAGGAGCGAACCTTGCGATGGGCCATTCGCAATCCACTGCCCATCAAACTGGCGCCAGTTCTGGTCAATACGCGTTTGATATGGTGCCTCCCTCTCGTTGTTGCCCTTATGCTCGTCGCGGTCATGGAACTTTGAGGTATGGACGGCGAAGTGCTTGAAGAAGCTCCACGAGAGCACAACTTGCTTCGGAGAGAGCTACTGATTAAGATGAACATCGTTGGGTGTCATGGTCAGTGGCGGTGATGAACTTGTTATGGACGTGCTCCAGTGCTGCTCCGCAGCTATCGGTATCGCCAGTGAGCCCCCGTCCGCTGTTACCTCGGCCTTGTATTTGCTGTTGCCGTGTCTTCTCGTGGCTACACCATCCATGATGTGATGCTTTATACTCAGCAACAGAAGGCGTGCAACATCGTCAGGATATCTCCGAGTCGCCTATTCCGACATTGGAACCTCCCTGTGTTCCTGCTAGGTTCCGGTGATCCCCAGTGGCTCTCGAGTTGTTGCAAAGAGATGCCGATGCTTCGGATGAGGACACTTGGACCAAACTGCAGTGCCATCAACTTCCTAAGCTCTGAGAAAAGTCATAATCTAGGATTGCTTCATGTATTTTTGCTTTGCTTGCTAGATTATGTTTTTTGGACATATGTACTCTTCTTTGATTAAACTTGTGCTTTGAGTACTGTCAATGGTTGTTATATGCTTAATGATATGAATCATATTTTCCTTGACATTCTACTGCATATGTTATTACTTCCTTTACTTTGTTT
>JAVKPL010002708.1:0-10146 GCA_032173675.1 Gastrolobium villosum | reverse complement strand
ATAAATGCAAAAGATATTGATTTTGTGTTGTTTTATGAAGCAAAATGCATTCCGTTGAAAATGGATGAATAAAATAAATGCAAATGAAATTGATTTTTTGAAGTTTTTCGACGGAAAATGGATTCCTTAGAAGTTTTTTGACGGAAAACGGATTCTGACGAAAATGGATGAATAAAATAATAGCAAAAGAATTTAATTTTTGTGTTGTTTTTCGAAGGAAAATGGATTCAGTTGAAAACGGATGAATAAAATAAATGCAAAAGAAATTGTTTTTGCGAAGTTTTTCGACGAAAAATGAAATCCGTCGAGATGCCCCGGATGCTTGACTTGGTGCCCCATGAGGTGCGCCTGCCTGCCTTCCCACACTCGCGTTGGGCTGTGCACCTGGTGCCCGACGAGATGCCCCGGATGCTTGACTTGGTGCCCCATGAGGTGCGCCTGGTGCACCTTATGCTTGACTCGGTGCCTGACGAGATGCGCCTGATGCTTGACCTGGTGTCGGATGAGGTGCACCCGGTGCCTGACGCGGTGCACCCGATGATAGACTACACTAAAAATTAACCAAAACAAATGCAGAAACACTATCAAATAAGTTGGAGGAACTCAAAAATCGTGGGAGCACCACACACAAAGCCTTGGTAGTTGCATACAAGGCAAGGTTCCTATAGGTTAGGGGGAGCATGCATATTCAGATCAATGAAAAAATTCACCATGAAATCCAATGAAACTTGGAGGCGATGTTGGATATATTTAAGTATGGACGCCTGCAAAAAAACCAGCTCAAAATTCAATGCCGGGGTATGCTTTTCCATTTTTTCGGATTTTCTCAATTTTCACTTGTTCAGGGATTGATAAAAAATATTCCGGGTGCCGAAAAAGTGGTCTATACGATGGAATTTGGCAAAAATGGGGTGGAGGTAACGATTCTCTGGTTAGCCTTTGATCGGATGGCCACCCTCGATTTTGGTGCACCACTGCTCATTCTGGTGCACCACGGCTCATTGCGGTGCACCGCGGCTCATTCCGGTGCACCGCGACTAACCCATTGTGCACGGCGGCTAATTCGGGTGCACCACGGCTCATTCTGGTGCGCAGCGGCTAACCCATGGTGCACCACGGCTCATTCCGGTGCACTTCGGCTAGCCCATGGTGCACCATAGCTCATTCTTTTGCACCGCGGCTATCCCATGGTGCACCATGGCTCATTCTGGTGCACCGCGGCTAGCCAATGGTCCACCACGCCTCATTCTGGTGCACCGCAGCTAGCCCATGGTGCACCACGGCTCATTCTGGTGCATTGCAGCTCATTCTGGTGCACTGCGGCTTGCCCATGGTGCACCATGACTCATTCTGGAGCACCGCGGCTAGCCCATGGTGAACCACGGCTCATTCTGGTGCTCCCCTGCTCATTCTGGTGCACCGCGGCTAGCCCATGGTGCACCACGACTCATTCTAGTGCACTGCGGCTAGCCCATGGTGCACCACGGCTCATTCTGGTGCACCGCGGCTAGCCCATGGTGCACCACGGCTCATTCTGGTGCACCGCTGCTAGCCCATGGTGCACCTCGGCTTATTATGGTGTACGGCGGCTCATTCTGGGGCATTGCGGCTAGCCCATGGTGCACCACGGCTCATTCTGGTGCACCGCAGCTCATTTTGGTGCATCGCGGCTAGTCCATGGTGCACGACGGCTAATTCGGGTGCACCGCGGTAACCCATGGTGCACCACGGCTCATTCTGGTGCACCTCGGCTAGCCCATGGTGCACCACAGCTCATCCTTTTGCACCGCGGCTATCCCATGGTGCACCACGGCTCATTCTGGTGCACCGTGGCTAGCCAATGGTCCACCACGCCTCATTCTGGTGCACCGCGGCTAACCCATGGTGCACCACGGCTCGTTCTGGTGCACCGCGGCTTGCCCATGAAGAACCACGACTCCTTCTGGTGCACCGCGACTAGCCCATGGTGAACCACGACTCATTCTGGTGCTCCCCTGCTTATTCTGGTGCACCGCGGCTAGCCCATGGTGCACCACGACTCATTCTAGTGCACTGCGGCTAGCCCAAGGTGCACCGCGGCTCATTCTGGTGCACCGCGGCTAGCCCACGGTGCACCACGGCTCATTCTGGTGCACCGCGGCTAGCCCACGGTGCACCACGGCTTATTCTGGTGCACTGCCGCTAGCCCACGGTGCACCATGGCTCATTCTGGTGCACCGCGGCTAGCCCATGGTGCACCACGGCTCATTCTGGTGAACCTCGGCTCATTCTGGTGCACAACGGCTAGCCCCCGGAGCTCTAAGGCTCATTCTGGTGCACCGCGGCTAGCCCGTGGTGCACCACGATTCATTCTGGTGCACCACAGCTCATTCTGGTGCACCATTGCAACAAAACTCCCCCATAAATTTTAAATGTCATCATCTCGATTGTGCACCGCAGCTAGCCCATGGTGCACCACGGCTTATTCTGGTGCACTGCGGCTCATTCTGGTGCACTGCGGCTCATTCTGGTGCGTCGCTGCTTGCCCATGGTGCACCACGACTCATTCTGGTGCACCGCGGCTAGCCCATGGTGAACCACGGCTCATTCTGGTGCTCCCCAGCTCATTCTGGTGCACCGCGGCTAGCCCATGGTGCACCACGACTCATTCTAGTGCACTGCGGCTAGCCCATGGTGCACCGCGGCTCATTCTGGTGCACCGCCGCTAGCCCATGGTACACCACGTCTTAGTCTGGTTCACTGCGTAAGCCCATGGTGCACCACGGCTAATTCTGGTGAACCACGCCTCATTCTGGTGCACAGCGGCTAGCCCACGGAGCACCAAGGCTAATTTTGGTGCACCGCGGCTAGCCCATGGTGCACCACGCCTCATTCTGGTGCACCGCGGCTCATTCTGGTGCACCCTGGCTCATTCTAGTGCACAGCGGCTAGCCCATGGTGCACCACGGCTCATTCTGGTGCACCTCGGCTAGCCCATGGTGCACCACAGCTCATCCTTTTGCACCGCGGCTATCCCATGGTGCACCACGGCTCATTCTGGTGCACCGTGGCTAGCCAATGGTCCACCACGCCTCATTCTGGTGAACCGCGGCTAACCCATGGTGCACCACGGCTCGTTCTGGTGCACTGCAGCTCATTCTGGTGCACCGCGGCTTGCCCATGTTGCACCACGACTCCTTCTGGTGCACCGCGACTAGCCCATGGTGAACCACGACTCATTCTGGTGCTCCCCTGCTTATTCTGGTGCACCGCGGCTAGCCCATGGTGCACCACGACTCATTCTAGTGCACTGCGGCTAGCCCAAGGTACACCGCGGCTCATTCTGGTGTACCGCGGCTAGCCCACGGTGCACCACGGCTCATTCTGGTGCACCGCGGCTAGCCCACGGTGCACCACGGCTCATTCTGGTGCACTGCCGCTAGCCCACGGTGCACCGTGGCTCATTCTGGTGCACCGCGGCTAGCCCATGGTGCACCACGGCTCATTCTGGTGAACCTCGGCTCATTCTGGTGCACAACGGCTAGCCCCCGGAGCTCTAAGGCTCATTCTGGTGCACCGCGGCTAGCCCATGGTGCACCACGATTCATTCTGGTGCACCACAGCTCATTCTGGTGCACCATTGCAACAAAACTCCCCCATAAATTTTAAATGTCATCATCTCGATTGTGCACCGCAACTAGCCCATGGTGCACCACGGCTTATTCTGGTGCACTGCGGCTCATTCTGGTGCACTGCGGCTCATTCTGGTGCGTCGCTGCTTGCCCATGGTGCACCACGACTCATTCTGGTGCACCGCGGCTAGCCCATGGTGAACCACGGCTCATTCTGGTGCTCCCCGGCTCATTCTGGTGCACCGCGGCTAGCCCATGGTGCACCACGACTCATTCTAGTGCACTGCGGCTAGCCCATGGTGCACCGTGTAACAGCCCGTTACGTACCGGTATTGTTAACATTGATTATGATATTAAGCGCAGTTACAATCACAGTAATTGGGTTAATTAAATTACGGGTAAACTTTTTGTTTTTATCATATTCCTTTTTATAACCATTACCTTTTCCGTAATCAATTAAAACAACACCATAATTGTAAATGCAAAACGCGGAAGCATTTAGGTTAACAACACCACTACTCTTTCTTTTTATTCAACTCATTTAAACCCATCAACTTAAGCTCATATCTTACCAAGTTCTACCCCTTTACATTAGTTACGCGTGGTTTTAAACCACGTACCATGTGGAGTTCTACCCATCAGTTAAACCCCTTTTCTTTTAGCCCAGAAAAACTCAAATTTTCAAAATTTACACTGTGGTAATCGATTACCAGTGGGTGGTAATCGATTACCACCTGTCAAAAATGAGGCAGTAGCCAATTTTTCAATTCCTCTGTTCTGGTAATCGATTACCAACCTTGGGTAATCGATTACCTCACATGGTAATCGATTACCAAGCCTCAGTAATCGATTACCAGTGAAGACAGTAGCCAAATTTCGTCCCCTGTTGCATGGTAATCGATTACCATGCTTGGGTAATCGATTACTATGCAGTAAAAGTGACAGATCACAGCATTTTAAGCCCAAGAAGGGTTGTGTAATCCATCCCTAACCTCTTAGTACTCCACACAACACTTAAACATACTACAATTTAGGCTCTAGGCCCTTCAAACATGCATTTTCATTCAATTATGTATCATATACAAAGTCCTTAGCATAATGGCCATTTTACATCAAATATGGTCCATTTTACAACATATTCACCAAGGCTTCTAATACAATGAATGTGGCAATGGACAAGTCCCATGCTCACTCAAATATACAATATATTCTCATGTCCTACATATACATCATATTGAAGGATCTAACATGTATTCATGAGCTTACTAAGCATGGCATTTTCAACATGCATAGATTCATGACCTAAGTCTAAAGCATAAAACATATGCAAGATGTGTCCCTATCCAATGCTCATCACATGGTGCCTCCAACATGCCCCTCATGCTCCACTCTTCCAGGCTCAACCTAACCTGAAATGATGCCCCACAACACGGGGTGAGATATATAAATATATCTCAGTAAACCAAGGGCCCTGGAGGTTTCTCCACCCCATGGCTCACTCAATGTGCAAATACAACATCATATAATATGCATGTAATACAATATCACCCATCAACTGGAGACAACCCGAGAACATCCACTCATGGATTCATGTTCAAGGACTCCATCATATAACTCCCGAGACAGTCCTGGCGCCTCTCCCATGGTTGAGAAGACTCCATGGCAATACCCAACCGGAACTCCTCATGAGCCCTATCCGGCGGACGTCCCCGTTTGGATCATCCTGGCGCCGCTCCCAGAGTCGACTCCACGGCAAAACCCGACTGGCATTCTCACAAGCACGAACCCAGCGGATGTCCAAACTCCACACACGTCAACTGGCCAGTGACCAAACAATTTTCACAAAAATCAAGCAATATGCATACAAGCACCCAATCACACAATGTCATAACCACATAATCCAACCACAACCTTCCACTAGGTGTGGTGGAGCACACAAGGGCTAAACCCCAGTTCCAAAGGTTACCTCAACACCGAGCCCATGCTCCAAACGTAAGCTCCAAGCTTACCCGCTTCCAAAGCGTCCAAAAGAGGCAACCTAGATAATCCACAACATGATTATCAATTCATTTCCAATCAAACATTAAATCTCAAATAATCATTCATTTTACTTCAATCTCTTTTATAGATCAAATTACCAATTATATCATGAATCCCAAATTCTTTCTTCTCATTCCACTTTACCACACTATACCATCATCCAATTAAACATCATTTTCAATCATTCAACTTCCACTACATCATTTTTATATCATTTTTCCTCAATTTTCATCATAATTCGGATTCCTCACAAGGTATGCCCCAAGGCTTTTCAATTCATTTTAACACTCATACTAATCATGTAATCATATTATCAACCTATACCAACGGTTCATCATTCAATTATTCAATTTCTCCACATGCCAATTTTTTACCAAGTTATGAACTCAACCCAAAATTTCCTAAGTTAAAAATCCCACTTTTTCACCAAAATTTATCATAGCATTTCTAGCTTTCATGCATCATTCTAAGGCATTTTCATCTAATAGCATTTTTCCATTTGAGCTCTCTATCATCACAAATCTAGAATCAAAGATTCAAAGCATAATTTCTAGATCTACAAAATCAACCACAAAAGTACCACAAATATACTCACCATCTAGTGTAGGAACACCACCAAGGCTCCATCAATCCAAAAGAGATCCAAAAACTCCCAAAAACTCCAAGAACACCTAAGGGTCGGATCTGAGTTTGTCCATTTTCGCCCCAAGGAGGTGGTTTCATGGCTTCTAAGTGTTACCAATGGATCTAGAAGGTTGTTTACAATAGATTTCAACACCAAAATCAAGTGATTTGGTGGAGAAATGAAGAAATGGTGAGGGAGGAGAGAATTGGTCATGTTCTTTGTGAAAGGGAGGGGGTTCACGGTGGGAAGAAGAGAAGGAAGAGAGAGAGGGCGTGAGGGTGAGGGAAAAAGTGAGGGAGCTTAAGTGGGTTTTGATCCCACGGGTCCCACACGCGATCTAACTTTCATCCCGATAAAAATTATGATCATATATTCTTAATCTACATATTTTTCCAGTCCATGACATATTTTTCTTTCCTCAAAATACTCATAAAAATTTCACACTTATCGGTACACTCATACCGCAGTATTTAACACTTAAAAATCACTATTCATCAATTTTTCCCAAATTTGCCTATTCACTCAATTTTCCGCCCTGATTCCATTTCCAGCATTATTTTTGTCATATTAAATCTCTAGCTCCATTTTCCATGCCTCGGTTCACGTCTTTGGCAAATTACCATTTTGCCCTTTTAGCCCATTTTGGCCCTAATTCTCGGATTTTCACTAATCCTTCCCTTTTAAACCCATATTTTATCACATAAATTCACATTTAATTTTCCGAGGTGTTATATTCACCCCACCTTTTAGGAATTTTGTCCGCAAAATCAACTATGCACATATGCTAACTCGGGATACAGCCAGAGAATCTCAGTCCCCCGTACCCAAGAAGCTTCATCCAGTGCGCGGACACCAAAATAATTGTTTACATTTTTTTATCTTTTGGCTTTTCAGCCACATTTCACAATAGTCTTGCCTTTCAAAGGCCCAAATGGGAGACTTCAAGTCCTTCCCAATTTCAATACCAACCGGTGACACCACATGTGAACAACCGGAGCGCACCACACAGTTGTGCTCTATCAATGCTTTACCAAGCCAATTTCTTTCAATTTCTTTTCACTTTCTTTTCACAAGTCAGGCTACCAAGCACATATAGCCCATATTTTCTCTTGGCAGGTCTTCCTACCAAATTAACATATCAACCTATATACCCATAGGGTTATGCTACATCCTATTCAATCTGTGCCACACAGGCAACTCTTACTTATTGGCACAATACAGCCACAATCTTCCTTCTTTGAATTTTATCTCCACGGAGTATTAACTCTTGTCATCAATCTCTTTCACGTTTCTTATTCCACATCAAACACTATTATGGAATCTCATAGCCTCTCAGTGCAATTCACCGGGTAATCATCTAATTCCCGCTTACTATACTTTTAGTTTCTGAGGGGCAAATCCTCATTTTTGGCACTTAGCCACAACTCGTATATACACAATTTTCTTTCTCATGTTCTCAACCTATAATGTATAATTTCACCTCAGCACTTTATCTTTAACAAGCACACCTTTGTGCTCAACGGTCAATTTATCATTACAAGTCCACCAACTTCACCAAAACACAATGGCGAATCTTTCTCTCAAGACCTTTATCTGGTCCCCAATGGACCACACATTACAATTCATACCTCACATCAGTCATTTCAACGCTTTCATCACGAATTCACTCATGAATTTTCCTACACTAGATCATACTTACAATTTCAACTAATCATCTCCGAACTTAACACATAGTTCATCACTGATTTCTCCTATTTAGAGGCAACATGCCTAAGGTTTCCATTATCAATTTTCTTTATTTACCATTCCATACTCCTGTTACCAATCCCACATGTATTTCATTCTATACATCTCACCTTCATCATTATCCTTTCATTCAATACACCTCACCTTCATTATCATTTCATTCAACCAGTATGTATCACTCCAAGGTCACATATCATCTCTCTCTCATGCCTGTCCCATCATATAGGGATTTTCAAAGCCTATTCGTCATGTCACAAGGACTAAATCCACCACCATCATTACTTCCATAATTTCATATCGGCCGTTACACAAGTCTCTCGGACTATTCACAGTGCTACTAGCACACTCAATCATATATCTTGATACCTAGCCACAAAACAACATCAACATTGTGTATTTTCAACACATCTTTCACAATAATTTTTGCATCTATACTGCTCCATCAGTGACCCTACCACCAGGGTAAAGACATCAACCTTTTATTTCACCAAATACCATTCTATTTAACAATCAGTACCACACTTTCTTACTTGACTACATCACAATTAATCACTTATTAAAATCTTTGGCCACTCGGCCACCAACTTAGCTTAGCATCTCACCATCACAAACCTTTACACAAAACTTTAACTCAATCCATCATCACTGGTCAATTTTCCATTCCCTTCACCTAGGGTGACAATCCAATAATTCATTCCACAATTTCCGGAACACCATAATTCCATACTACCACACTTGGTACTCACTCATGCACATCTCCGAGTGCTCAATTTCATAACTCAAACTGCCATCTCATGGCATCTCACACATTTCATCATGTTAGGCATATTACTTGTTCACTTATATTATCCCAAGATTCACCTCTTGCGTTCCTCACAAGATACAATCCTCTAATGCAATGGGTAAGAACATCCTTAGGTTTAACCCCTCGAGCTCTTGCTGTCCTAAGGGCCCCAGGTGCAATGCCCCACCAATCAGAGAATCTGTCCTTACAATTCACGCAAGAAGAGGTAACATGCCAACGGCTGTACTAACAGTCCAACTAGCTCAAGGTTCTACCTCACACTACATTACTTATACAAGATAATAATAATCTCCGGGAACATAATCCATACGGAGATAGCAACATAATCCAGGCATATAAGCCACACAAAGATAAACACATTCACATCAAATCCGTATATAACGGCAAACAGATTCTTATATAGATACATAATGGTATACTAGTTATATCTTACTTTTGCACTATGCACTATAACTTTCCAATATGGTTCTTTTCTCGACAACATACTCATTTCACTTGACTAGTCCTTAGTCTTAGTCCATAACACAGTCATCACCACAAGATTCCAACATATTTCTCATTCTTTGGCACAAAATTTTCAATTCATAACAGTACCCACGTTCGGTACAGTCCTAATCCATCGTCCAACATGACTTATAGCAACCATACTCAACACTGTAGAAGATCCACTTCATTAAACTGACATCACTTTTTCTCTCAAAATTTCACTATGACACCAAGAGTGCCTTCACTTACTAGTCCATGCCTTCAGTGCATCAGGACCACCAGATAAATTTCACTTCGAGCAGTGCTCGCCTGGGACTTCCAAGAGCAACACCTCTTAGGATTCAATCCACAAAGGGAAACCCAGGACAACATTACTTGTCACATTATTACCAACATGTGTGCCATGGTATAACTTGCACACCGGGACTCCATCATGAATCCCTCACCACATTGAGCATCCCATGACACTCCAAAGAGACAACCTCTTCAAACATTTCCCATCATAGGGATTTTCACTTACATCATTACTCTTTTACCAAAAATAATTTTCTTTTGCCAAAGAGTTTACTAACTCATAACTACGCAATTATACATTTAGGCACCCCGGCCTTCACAATACATATATATATATATATATACATTTATATATATTGGCGTTTAGCCATCACAGGATTATTATCCACATATAATTAGGCCGCAACCTTAATATTTCAATGCTACCCAACATTATGGAAGCATCTTGGTACCATTAATACACCACACTCAGTTATGTTCTCTCACCTCACATTTGTCAAGTCCAACCATCCTTAATTCATGGACTCACATACTTTCAA
>JAVKPL010002707.1:0-10395 GCA_032173675.1 Gastrolobium villosum | reverse complement strand
AAAATGGAATAATAAAATAAATGCAAAAAAACAACGGAAAATGCATTCCGTCGAAGATTTTTGACAGAAAATGAATTCCATCGAAAATGGATGAATAAAATAAATGCAAAAGAAATTGTTTTTATGAAGTTTTTCGACGAAAAATGGATTCCGTCGAAGATTTTTGACAAAAAATGTATTCCGTCGAAAACGGATGACTAAAATAAATGCAAAAGAAATTGATTTTGTGAAGTTTTTCGACGGAAAAAGAATTTCGTCGAAAACGGATTAATAAAATAAAAGCAAAGGAAATTGATTTTGTGAGTATTTCGACGCAAAATGGATTCCGTTGAAGATTTTTGACGGAAAATGAATTCCGTCGAAAATGGATGAATAAAATAAATGCAAAAGAAATTGATTTTGTGAAGTTTTTCGACGGAAAATGGATTCCGTCGAAAATGGATGAATAAAATAAATGCAAAAGAAATTGATATTATGGAATTTTTCGATGGAAAACGGATTCCGTCGAAAATGGATGAATAAAATAAATGCAAAAGAAATTGATTTTATGAAGTTTTTCGACGAAAAATGGATTCCGTCGAAGATTTTTGACGGATAATGAATTCCGTTGAAGATTTTAGACGAAAAAAGGATTCCGTAGAAGATTTTTGACGGAAAATGAATTCCGCCGAAGATTTTTTACGGCAAATGAATTCCATCGAAAACGGATGAATAAAATAAATGCAAAAGAAATTGATTTTGTGAAGTTTTTCGACGGAAAATGGATTCCGTCGAAGATTTTTGACGGAAAATGAATTCCGTCGAAAATGGATGAATAAAATAAATGCAAAAGAAATTGATTTTGTGAAGTTTTTCGACGGAAAATGGATTCCGTCGAAGATTTTTGACGGAAAATGAATTCCGTCGAAAACGGATTAATAAAATAAATGCAAAAGAAATTGATTTTGTGAAGATTTTTTGACGGAAAATGAATTCCGTCGAAAATGGATGAATAAAATAAATGCAAAAGAAATTGATTTTGTGATGTTTTTCAACGGAAAATGGATTCCGTCGAAGATTTTTGACGGAAAATGAATTCCGTCGAAAATGGATGAATAAAATAAATGCAAAAGAAATTGATTTTTATGAAGTTTTTCGACGAAAAATGGATTCCGTCGAAGATTTTTGACAAAAAATGAATACCGTCGAAAACGGATGAATAAAATAAATGCAAAAGAAATTGATTTTGTGAAGTTTTTCGAAAATGGATTCCGGAAAAAGAATTTCGTCGAAAATGGATGAATAAAATAAATGCAAAAGAAATTGATTTTGTGAAGTTTTTCGACGTAAAATGGATTCCTTCGTAAACGGATGAATAAAATAAATTCAAAAGAAATTGATTTTGTTAAGTTTTTCGACAGAAAACAAATTCCATCGAAAACAGATGAATAAAATAAATGCAAAAGAAATTGATTTTGTGCAGTTTTTCGACGGAAAATGGATTCCGTAGAAGATTTTTGACGGAAAATGGATTCCTTCGAAGATTTTTGACGGAAAATAAATTCCATCGAAAACGGATGAATAAAATAAATGCAAAAGAAATTGATATTGTGAAGTTTTTCGACGGAAAATGGATTCTGTCGAAGATTTTTTACGGAAAATGAATTCCGTCGAAAATGGATGAATAAAATAAATGCAAAAGAAATTGATTTTGTGAAGTTTTTCGACGGAAAAAGAATTTCGTCGAAAATGGAATAATAAAATAAATGCAAAAAAAATTGCTTTTTTGAAGTTTTTCGACGGAAAATGGATTTCGTAGAAGATTTTTGATGCAAAATGGATTCCGTCGAAGATTTTTGACGGAAAATGAATTCCGTCGAAAACGGATGAATAAAATAAAAGCAAAAGAAATTGACTTTATGAAGTTTTTCGACGCAAAATGGATTCCGTCGAAGATTTTTGACGAAAAATGTTTTCCGTCGAAAACGGATTAATAAAATAAATGCAAAAGAAATTGATTTTGTGAAGATTTTTGACGGAAAATGAATTCCGTCGAAAATGGATGAATAAAATAAATGCAAAAGAAATTAATTTTGTGAAGTTTTTCAACGGAAAATGCATTCCGTCGAAGATTTTTGACAGAAAATGAATTCCATCGAAAATGGATGAATAAAATAAATGCAAAAGAAATTGATTGTATGAAGTTTTTCGACGAAAAATGGATTCCGTCGAAGATTTTTGACAAAAAATGTATTCCGTCGAAAACGGATGACTAAAATAAATGCAAAAGAAATTGATTTTGTGAAGTTTTTCGACGGAAAAAGAATTTCGTCGAAAACGGATTAATAAAATAAAAGCAAAGGAAATTGATTTTGTGAGTATTTCGACGCAAAATGGATTCCGTTGAAGATTTTTGACGGAAAATGAATTCCGTCGAAAATGGATGAATAAAATAAATGCAAAAGAAATTGATTTTGTGAAGTTTTTCGACGGAAAATGGATTCCGTCGAAAATGGATGAATAAAATAAATGCAAAAGAAATTGATATTATGGAATTTTTCGATGGAAAATGGATTCCGTCGAAAATGGATGAATAAAATAAATGCAAAAGAAATTGATTTTATGAAGTTTTTCGACGAAAAATGGATTCCGTCGAAGATTTTTGACGGATAATGAATTCCGTTGAAGATTTTAGACGAAAAAAGGATTCCGTAGAAGATTTTTGACGGAAAATGAATTCCGCCGAAGATTTTTTACGGCAAATGAATTCCATCGAAAACGGATGAATAAAATAAATGCAAAAGAAATTGATTTTGTGAAGTTTTTCGACGGAAAATGGATTCCGTCGAAGATTTTTGACGGAAAATGAATTCCGTCGAAAATGGATGAATAAAATAAATGCAAAAGAAATTGATTTTGTGAAGTTTTTCGACGGAAAATGGATTCCGTCGAAGATTTTTGACGGAAAATGAATTCCGTCGAAAATGGAAGAATAAAATAAATGCAAAAGAAATTGATTTTGTGAAGTTATTCGACGGAAAATAGATTCCGTCGAAGATTTTTGACGGAAAATGAATTCCGTCGAAAATGGATGAATAAAATAAATGCAAAAGAAATTGATTTTATGAAGTTTTTCGACGAAAAATGGATTCCGTTGAAGATTTTTGACGAAAAATGTATTCCGTCGAAAACGGATGAATAAAATAAATGCAAAAGAAATTGATTTTGTGATGATTTTTGACGGAAAATGAATTCCGTCGAAAATGAATGAATAAAATAAATGCAAAAGAAATTGATTTTTTGTAGTTTCTCGACGGAAAATGGAAGATTTTTTTTCGACGGAAAATGAATTCCGTCGAAAATGGATGAATAAAATAAATGCAAAAGAAATTGATTTTGTGAAGTTTTTCGATGGAAAAAGAATTCCGTCGAAAACGGATTAATAAAATAAATGCAAAAGAAATTGATTTTGTGAAGTTTTTCGACGGAAAATGGATTCCGTCGAAGATTTTTGGACGGAAAATGAATTCCGTCGAAAATGGATGAATAAAATAAATGCAAAAGAAATTGATTTTATGAAGTTTTTCGACGAAAAATGGATTCCTTCGAAAACGGATGAATAAAATAAATGCAAAAGAAATTGATTTTGTGAAGTTTTGCGACAGAAAACAAATTCCGTCGAAAACAGATGAATAAAATAAATGCAAAAGAAATTGATTTTGTTCAGTTTTTCGACGGAAAATGGATTCCGGAGAAGATTTTTGACGGAAAATGGATTCCGTCGAAGATTTTTGACGTAAAATAAATTCCATCGAAAACGGATGAATAAAATAAATGCAAAAGAAATTGATATTGTGAAGTTTTTCGACGGAAAATGGTTTCTGTCGAAGATTTTTGACGGAAAATGAATTCCGTCGAAAATAGATGAAAAAAATAAATGCAAAAGAAATTGATTTTATGAAGTTTTTCGACGTAAAACGGATTCCTTCGTAAACGGATGAATAAAATAAATTCAAAAGAAATTGATTTTGTGAAGTTTTTCGACAGAAAACAAATTCCATCGAAAACAGATGAATAAAATAAATGCAAAAGAAATTTGTTTTGTGTAGTTTTTCGACGGAAAATGGATTCCGTAGAAGATTTTTGACGGAAAATGGATTCCGTCGAAGTTTTTTGACGGAAAATAAATTCCATCGAAAACGGATGAATAAAATAAATGCAAAAGAAATTGATTTTGTGAAGTTTTTCGACGGAAAATGGATTCCGTCGAAGTTTTTTTACGGAAAATGAATTCCGTCGAAAATGGATGAATAAAATAAATGCAAAAGAAATTGATTTTGTGATGTTTTTCGACGGAAAAAGAATTTCGTCGAAAATGGAATAATAAAATAAATGCAAAAAAAATTGCTTTTTTGAAGTTTTTCGACGGAAAATGGATTTCGTAAAAGATTTTTGATGCAAAATGGATTCCGTCGAAGATTTTTGACGGAAAATGGATTCCGTCGAAGATTTTTGACGGAAAATGAATTCCGTCGAAAACGGATGAATAAAATAAAAGCAAAAGAAATTGACTTTATGAAGTTTTTCGACGCAAAATGGATTCCGTCGAAGATTTTTGACGAAAAATGTTTTCCGTCGAAAACGGATTAATAAAATAAATGCAAAAGAAATTGATTTTGTGAAGATTTTTGACGGAAAATGAATTCCGTCGAAAACGGATGAATAAAATAAATGCAAAAGAAATTAATTTTGTGATGTTTTTCGACGGAAAATGAATTCCGTCGAAAATGGATGAATAAAATAAATGCAAAAGAAATTGATATTGTGGAATTTTTCGATGGAAAAAGGATTCCGTCGAAAATGGATGAATAAAATAAATGCAAAAGAAATTGATTTTATGAAGTTTTTCGACGAAAAATGGATTCCGTCGAAGATTTTTGACGGATAATGAATTCCGTTGAAGATTTTTAGACGAAAAAAGGATTCCGTAGAAGATTTTTGACGGAAAATGAATTCCGCCGAAGATTTTTTACGGCAAATGAATTCCATCGAAAACGGATGAATAAAATAAATGCAAAAGAAATTGATTTTGTGAAGTTTTTCGACGGAAAATGGATTCCGTCGAAGATTTTTGACGGAAAATGAATTCTGTCGAAAATGGATGAATAAAATAAATGCAAAAGAAATTGATTTTGTGAAGTTTTTCGACGGAAAATGGATTCCGTCGAAGATTTTTGACGGAAAATGAATTCCGTCGAAAATGGAAGAATAAAATAAATGCAAAAGAAATTGATTTTGTGAAGTTATTCGACGGAAAATAGATTCCGTCGAAGATTTTTGACGGAAAATGAATTCCGTCGAAAATGGATGAATAAAATAAATGCAAAAGAAATTGATTTTATGAAGTTTTTCGACGAAAAATGGATAAATAAAATAAATGCAAAAGAAATTGATTTTGAGAAGTTTTTGACAGAAAACAAATTCCGTCGAAAACAGATGAATAAAATAAATGAAAAAGAAATTGATTTTGTTCA
Source organism: Gastrolobium villosum (assembly GCA_032173675.1). Taxonomy (NCBI): domain Eukaryota; kingdom Viridiplantae; phylum Streptophyta; class Magnoliopsida; order Fabales; family Fabaceae; genus Gastrolobium; species Gastrolobium villosum. The sequence goes on along the minus strand of JAVKPL010002707.1, from coordinate 4,882 downwards.
GTTTTTCGACGGAAAATGGATTCCGTAGAAGATTTTTGACGGAAAATGGATTCCGTCGAAGATTTTTGACGGAAAATAAATTCCATCGAAAACGGATGAATAAAATAAATGCAAAAGAAATTGATTTTGAAGCTTTTTGACGGAAAATGGATTCTGTCGAAGATTTTTTACGGAAAATGAATTCCGTCGAAAATGGATGAATAAAATAAATGCAAAAGAAATCGATTTTGTGAAGTTTTTCGACGGAAAATGGATTCCGTCGAAGATTTTTGACTGAAAATGTATTCCGTCGAAAATGAATGAATTAAATTAATGCAAAAGAAATTTATTTTGTGAAGTTTTTCAATGGAAAATGAATTCCGTCGAACATGGATTAATAAAATAAATGTAAAAGAAATTGATTTTTTGAAGTTTTTCGACGGAAAATGGATTTCGTAGAAGATTTTTGATGGAAAATGGATTCCGAAGAAGATTTTTGATGGAAAATGGATTCCGTCGAAAACGGATGAATAAGATAAATGCAAAAGAAATTGATTTTATGAAGTTTTGCGACCAAAATTGGATTCCGTCGAAGATTTTTGACGGAAAATATATTCTGTCGAAAACGGATGAATAAAATAAATGCAAAAGAAATTGATTTTATGAAGTTTTTCGACGGAAAACAAATTCCGTCGAAAACGGATTAATAAAATAAATGCTAAAGAAATTGATTATTTGAAGTTTTTCGACGGAAAATGGATTCCGTAGAAGATTTTTGATGGAAAATGGATTTCGTCGAAGATTTTTGATGGAAAATGAATTCCGTCGAAAACAGATGAATAAAATAAATGCAAAAGAAATTGATTTTGTGAAGTTTTTCGACGGAAAATGGATTCCGTCGAAGATTTTGGACGGAAAATGAATTCCGTCGAAAATGGATAAATAAAATAAATGCAAAAGCAATTGATTTTATGAAGTTTTTGACGAAAAATAGATTCCTTCGAAAACGGATGAATAAAATAAATGCGAAAGAAATTGATTTTATGAAGTTTTTCGACGAAAAATGGATTCCTTAGAAAACGGATGAATAAAATAAATGCAAAAGAAATTGATTATATGAAGTTTTTGACGGAAAATGGATTCCGTCGAAAAATGAAGAATAAAATAAATGCAAAAGAAATTGATTTTATTAAGTTTTTCGACGGAAAATGGATTCCGTCGAAGATTTTTGACGGAAAATGTATTCCGTTGAAAACGGATGAATAAAATAAATGCAAAAGAAATTGATTTTGTGAAGTTTTTTGACGGAAAACAATTTCCGTCGAAAACGTATGAATAAAATAAATGCAAAAGAAATTGATTTTATGAAGTTTTTCGACGGAAAATGATTTTGTCGAAGATTTTTTGGATGGAAAATGAATTCCGCCGAAAATGGATAAATAAAATAAATGCAAAAGAAATTGATTTTGTGAAGTTTTTCTACGGAAAACGGATTCCGTCGAAAATGGATGAATAAAATAAATGCAAAAGAAATTGATTTTGTGAAGTTTTTCGACGGAAAATGGATTCCGTCGAAGATATTTGACGGAAAATGTATTCCGTCGAAAATGAATGAATTAAATTAATGCAAAAGAAATTTATTTTGTGAAGTGTTTCAACGGAAAATGAATTCCGTCGAACATGGATTAATAAAATAAATGTAAAAGAAATTGATTTTTCGAAGTTTTTCGACGGAAAATGGATTCCGTAGAAGATTTTTGATGGAAAATGGATTCCGTCGAAGATTTTTGACGGAAAGTGAATTCCATCGAAAATGGATGAATAAAATAAATGCAAAAGAAATTGATTTTATGAAGTTTTTCGACGTAAAACGGATTCCTTCGTAAACGGATGAATAAAATAAATTCAAAAGAAATTGATTTTGTGAAGTTTTTCGACAGAAAACAAATTCCATCGAAAACAGATGAATAAAATAAATGCAAAAGAAATTGATTTTGTGCAGTTTTTCGACGGAAAATGGATTCCGTAGAAGATTTTTGACGGAAAATGGATTCCTTCGAAGATTTTTGACGGAAAATGAATTCCATCGAAAATGGATGAATAAAATAAATGCAAAAGAAATTGATTTTGTGAAGTTTTTCGACGGAAAATGGATTCTGTCGAAGATTTTTTACGGAAAATGAATTCCGTCGAAAATGGATGAATAAAATAAATGCAAAAGAAATTGATTTTGTGAAGTTTTTCGACGGAAAAAGAATTTCGTCGAAAATGGAATAATAAAATAAATGCAAAAAAAATTGCTTTTTTGAAGTTTTTCGACGGAAAATGGATTTCGTAGAAGATTTTTGATGCAAAATGGATTCCGTCGAAGATTTTTGACGGAAAATGAATTCCGTCGAAAACGGATGAATAAAATAAAAGCAAAAGAAATTGACTTTATGAAGTTTTTCGACGCAAAATGGATTCCGTCGAAGATTTTTGACGAAAAATGTTTTCCGTCGAAAACGGATTAATAAAATAAATGCAAAAGAAATTGATTTTGTGAAGATTTTTGACGGAAAATGAATTCCGTCGAAAATGGATGAATAAAATAAATGCAAAAGAAATTAATTTTGTGAAGTTTTTCGACGGAAAATGCATTCCGTCGAAGATTTTTGACAGAAAATGAATTCCATCGAAAATGGATGAATAAAATAAATGCAAAAGAAATTGATTTTATGAAGTTTTTCGACGAAAAATGGATTCCGTCGAAGATTTTTGACAAAAAATGTATTCCGTCGAAAACGGATGACTAAAATAAATGCAAAAGAAATTGATTTTGTGAAGTTTTTCGACGGAAAAAGAATTTCGTCGAAAACGGATTAATAAAATAAAAGCAAAGGAAATTGATTTTGTGAGTATTTCGACGCAAAATGGATTCCGTCGAAGATTTTTGACGGAAAGTGAATTCCGTCGAAAATGGATGAATAAAATAAATGCAAAAGAAATTGATTTTATGAAGTTTTTCGACGTAAAACGGATTCCTTCGTAAACGGATGAATAAAATAAATTCAAAAGAAATTGATTTTGTGAAGTTTTTCGACAGAAAACAAATTCCATCGAAAACAGATGAATAAAATAAATGCAAAAGAAATTGATTTTGTGCAGTTTTTCGACGGAAAATGGATTCCGTTGAAGATTTTTGACGGAAAATGGATTCCTTCGAAGATTTTTGACGGAAAATAAATTCCATCGAAAACGGATGAATAAAATAAATGCAAAAGAAATTGATTTTGTGAAGTTTTTTGACGGAAAATGGATTCTGTCGAAGATTTTTTACGGAAAATGAATTCCGTCGAAAATGGATGAATAAAATAAATGCAAAAGAAATTGATTTTGTGAAGTTTTTCGACGGAAAAAGAATTTCGTCGAAAATGGAATAATAAAATAAATGCAAAAAAATTGATTTTTTGAAGTTTTTCGACGGAAAATTGATTCCGTAGAAGATTTTTGACGGAAAATGGATTCCGTCGAAGATTTTTGACGGAAAATGAATTCCGTCGAAAACGGATGAATAAAATAAAAGCAAAAGAAATTGACTTTATGAAGTTTTTCGACGCAAAATGGATTCCGTCGAAGATTTTTGACGAAAAATGTTTTCCGTCGAAAACGGATTAATAAAATAAATGCAAAAGAAATTGATTTTGTGAAGATTTTTGACGGAAAATGAATTCCGTCGAAAATGGATGAATAAAATAAATGCAAAAGAAATTAATTTTGTGAAGTTTTTCAACGGAAAATGCATTCCGTCGAAGATTTTTGACAGAAAATGAATTCCATCGAAAATGGATGAATAAAATAAATGCAAAAGAAATTGATTTTATGAAGTTTTTCGACGAAAAATGGATTCCGTCGAAGATTTTTGACAAAAAATGTATTCCGTCGAAAACGGATGACTAAAATAAATGCAAAAGAAATTGATTTTGTGAAGTTTTTCGACGGAAAAAGAATTTCGTCGAAAACGGATTAATAAAATAAAAGCAAAGGAAATTGATTTTGTGAGTATTTCGACGCAAAATGGATTCCGTTGAAGATTTTTGACGGAAAATGAATTCCGTCGAAAATGGATGAATAAAATAAATGCAAAAGAAATTGATTTTGTGAAGTTTTTCGACGGAAAATGGATTCCGTCGAAAATGGATGAATAAAATAAATGCAAAAGAAATTGATATTATGGAATTTTTCGATGGAAAACGGATTCCGTCGAAAATGGATGAATAAAATAAATGCAAAAGAAATTGATTTTATGAAGTTTTTCGACGAAAAATGGATTCCGTCGAAGATTTTTGACGGATAATGAATTCCGTTGAAGATTTTAGACGAAAAAAGGATTCCGTAGAAGATTTTTGACGGAAAATGAATTCCGCCGAAGATTTTTTACGGCAAATGAATTCCATCGAAAACGGATGAATAAAATAAATGCAAAAGAAATTGATTTTGTGAAATTTTTCGACGGAAAATGGATTCCGTCGAAGATTTTTGACGGAAAATGAATTCCGTCGAAAATGGATGAATAAAATAAATGCAAAAGAAATTGATTTTGTGAAGTTTTTCGATGGAAAATGGATTCCGTCGAAGATTTTTGACGGAAAATGAATTCCGTCGAAAATGGAAGAATAAAATAAATGCAAAAGAAATTGATTTTGTGAAGTTATTCGACGGAAAATAGATTCCGTCGAAGATTTTTGACGGAAAATGAATTCCGTCGAAAATGGATGAATAAAATAAATGCAAAAGAAATTGATTTTATGAAGTTTTTCGACGAAAAATGGATTCCGTTGAAGATTTTTGACGAAAAATATATTCCGTCGAAAACGGATGAATAAAATAAATGCAAAAGAAATTGATTTTGTGATGATTTTTG